>JAMKYM010000044.1:0-35355 GCA_026541065.1 Canavalia ensiformis | reverse complement strand
CGAGACAGCTTCTCTTGGTGTGCTTGGACCTGTCTGAATCCCTCTGGCTCTTGAAACGTGAAAAAGCTACAGTTCGTGTTTAGAGGCTCGTCGCGTGATATTAAGAATCGCAACACAAGATCTTTATTTTGAAAATCGATGAATAAAATGAGCAAGGTTTATTTTGATAAAGGAAAAGCAACCCTAAATCCACATATGCACAAGGCCCAAGACAACTTTGGCTGCACTTGGACCCACTCCTAGAATCTCTAAACAACGAGAACGAATGAGAAAAAGCTACCGGTCGTGTTTAGAGCTCGTCGCGTGAGAATAAGACTCGCAAAACAAGACCTTTATTTGAAAATCGAAGAATAAAATGAGCAGGTTTTTATTTTGATAAACTGAAAGCAACCCTAATCCACATATGCACAAGGCCCAAGACAACTTTGGTCGCACTTGACTTATGGCACGACCTCTCAACGAACAGCGTAAAAGCTTGCGTTTGTGTTTAGAGCTCGTCATGAGAATAAGACTCGTGAAACAAGACCTTTATTTTGAAAATCGATGAATAAAATGAGCAAGGTTTTTATTTTCGGGCAAAGGAAAAAGGAACCTAATCCACATATGCAAAAGGCACAAGACAACTACGGTGTACTTTGACCTATACGAATCTCTAAACAACGAACGGCGAGAAAAAGCTGCGAGTTAGTCATAGAGCTCGTCGCGTGAGATTAAGAATCGCAACACAAGATCTTTATTTTGAAAATCGATGAATAAAATGAGCAAGGTTTTTATTTTGATAAAAAGGAAAAGCAACCCTAATCCACATATGCACAAGGCCCAAGACAACTACGGCTGCACTTGGAGTTATACGAATCTACAAACAACGAACAAAGAGAAAAAGCTACCAGTTCGTGCTTAGAGCTCGTCGCGTGAGATTAAGAATCGCATAAAAGATCTTTATTTTGAAAATCGATGAATAAAATGAACAAAGGTTTTTATTTTGATAAAAGGAAAAGCAACCCTAATCCACATATGCACAAGGCCCAAGACAACTTCGGCTGCACTTGGACTTATACGAATCTCTAAACAACGAACAGCAGAAAAAGCTACCAGTTCGTGTTTAGAGCTCGTCGCGTGAGAATAAGACTCGCAAAACAAGACCTTTATTTTGAAAATCGAAGAATAAAACTAGCAACGTTTTTATTTTAGTGAAAAGGAAAAGGAACCCTAATCCACATATGCATAAGGCCCAAGACAACTACGGTTGTACTTGGATTCTATACGAATCTCTAAACAACGGTGCGTAAAAAGCTACAAGTTCGTGCTTAGAGCTCGTCGCGTGAGATTAAGAATCGCAACACAAGATCTTTATTTTGAAAATCGAAGAATAAAATGAGCAAGGTTTTTATTTTGATAAAAAGGAAAAGCAACCCTAATCCACATATGCACAAGGCCCAAGACAACTACGGCTGCACTTGGAGTTATACGAATCTCTAAACAACGAACAGGAGAAAAAGCTACCAGTTCGTGTTTTGACCTCGTCGCGTGAGATTAAGAATAGCAACACAAGATCTTTATTTTGAAAATCGATGAATAAAATGAGCAAGGTTTTTATTTTGATAAATAGGAAAAGCAACCCTAATCCACATATGCACAAGGCCCAAGACAACTTTGGCTGCACTTGGACTTATACAAATCTCTAAACAACGAACAGCAGAAAAAGCTACCAGTTCGTGTTTAGAGCTCGTCGCGTGAGAATAAGACTCGCAAAACAAGACCTTTATTTTGAAAATCGATGAATAAAATGAGCAAGGTTTTTATTTTCTAGAAAAGGAAAAGCAACCCTAATCCACATATGCACAAGGCACAAGACAACTACGGCTGTATTTGGACCTATACGAATTCTCTAAACAACGAACGGCGAGAAAAAGCTACCAGTTCGGTTGAGCTCGTCGCGTGAGATTAAGAATAGCAACACAAGATCTTTATTTTGAAAATCGATGAATAAAATGAGGAAGGTTTTTATTTTGATAAAAAGGAAAAGCAACCCTAATCCACATATGCACAAGGCCCAAGACAACTACAGCTGCACTTGGAGTTATAGGAATCTCTAATCAACGAACAGCAGAAAAAGCTACCAGTTCGTGCTTAGAGCTCGTCGCGTGAGATTTAGAATCGCAAGAAAGATCTTTATTTTGAAAATCGATGAATAAAATGACCAAGGTTTTTATTTTGATAAAAAGGAAAAGCAACCCTAATCCACATATGCACAAGGCCCAAGACAACTTGGGCTGCACTTGGACTTATACGAATCTCTAAACAACGAACGAGAAAAAAGCTACCAGTTTGTGTTTAGAGCCTGGTCGCGTGAGAATAAGACTACATGAAACAAGACCTTTATTTTGAAAATCGAAGAATAAAACTAGCAAAGGTTTTTATTTTGGTGAAAAGGAAAAGCAACCTAATCCAAATATGCACAAGGCCCAAGACAACTACTACTGTACTTGGACTATACGAATCTCTAAACAACGAAAAGAAAAAGCTACCACGCGTGCTTAGAGCTCGTCGCGTGAGATTAAGAATCGCAACACAAGATCTTTATTTTGAAAATCGAAGAATAAAATGAGCAAGGTTTTTATTTTTGATAAAAAAAGGAAAAGCAACCCTAATCCACATATGCACAAGGCCCAAGACAACTACGGCTGCACTTGAGTTAGACGAATCTCTAAACAACGAACGGGAAAAAGCTACGGTTCGTGTTTAGACCTATAAATCGCGTGAGATTAAGAATCGCAAAACAAGACCTTTATTTTGAAAAATCGAAGAATAAAATGAGCAAGGTTTTTATTTTGGTAAAAAGGAAAAGAACGTAATCCACATATGCACAAGGCCGAGGCAACTTCGGCTGCACATGGACTTATAATGAATCTAACCAAAGAACAAAGCGAAAAAGCTACCGGTTCGTGTTTAGAGCTCGTCGCGATGATATTAAGAATCGCAACACAAGATCTTTTATTTTTAAAATCGATGAATAAAATGAGCAAGGTTTTAATTTTGATAAAAAGGAAAAGCAACCCTAATCCACATATGCACAAGACCGAAGACAACTTCGGCTGCACTTGACTTATACGAATCTCTAACCAACGAATGGAAAAACTACCAAATAGTGTTTAGAGCTCGTCGCGTTGACATTAAGAATCGCAACACAAGATCTTTATTTTGAAAATCGATGAATAAAATGAGCAAGGTTTTAATTTTGATAAAAAGGAAAAGCAACCTCAATCCACATATGCACAAGACTCGAAGACAACTTGTACGTACTTCGACATACGAATCTCTAACCAACGAAGCCCGAAAAAAGCTACCAGTTCGTGTTTAGACCTCGTCGCGTGAGGATTAAGACTCGAAACAAGACCTTTATTTTGAAAATCGATGAATAAAATGAGCAAGGTTTTTATTTTCTGAAAAGGAAAAGCCTAATCCACATATGCACAAGGCACAAGACAACTACGAGTGTATTTGGGCTATACGAGTCTCTAAACAACGAAACGACAGAAAAAAGCTACCGCCTTCGTGTTTAGAGCTACGTCGCGTGAGATTAATAATCGCAAAACAAGACCTTTATTTGAAAATCGAAGAATAAAATGAGCGGGTTTTTATTTTGGTAAAAAGGAAAAACAACCCAAATCTATGCACAAGTGCCAAAGACAACTACGGCCGTACTTGGACCTATACAAATCTCTAAAACAACGAACAAGAAAAAGCTACCGCTTCGTGCTTAGAGCTCAAATCGCGTGAGATTAAGAATCGCAACACAAGATCTTTATTTTGAAAATCGATGAATAAAATGAGCAAGGTTTTTATTTTGATAAAGGAAAAGCAACCTAATCCACATATGCACAAGGCCCAAGACAACTACTTCGCCGCACATGGAGTTAGGGACGCATCTCTAAACAACGAACAAAGACAAAAGCTACCAGTTCGTGTTTAGAGCTCGTCGCGTGAGATTAAGAAGAGCAACACAAGATTTTTATTTTGAAAATCGATGAATAAAATGAGCAAAGTTTTTATTTTGATAAAAAGGAAAAACAACCCTAATCCACATATGCACAAGGCCCTAGACAACATCGTCGCACTTGGACTTATACGAATCTCTAAACAACGACAATGAAAAAGTTACCAGTTCGTGTTTAGAGCTCGTCATGAGATTAAGAATCGCTTAAACAAGACCTTTATTTTGAAAATCAAAGAATAAAATGAGCAAGGTTTTTATTTTGATAAAAAGGAAAAGCAACCCTAATCCACACATGCATAAGGCCCAAGACAACTACGGCTGTACTTGAACCTATACGAATCTCTAAACAACGAACAACAGAAAAAGCTACCAGTTCGTGCTTAAAGCTCGTCGCGTGAGATTAAGAATCGCAACACAAAATCTTTATTTTGAAAATCGATGAATAAAATGAGAAAGGTTTTTATTTTGATAAAAAGGAAAAGCAACCCTAATCCACATATGCACAAGGCCCAAGACAAATTCTGCTGCACTTGGACTTATACACACTCTAAACAACGAACAACAAAAAGCTACCAGTTCATGTTTAGAGCTCGTCGCATGAGATTAAGAATCGCGAAACAAGACCTTTATTTTGAAAATCGAAGAATAAAATGAGCAAGGTTTTTATTTTGATAATAAGGAAAAGCAACCCTAATCCACACATGCACAAGGCCCAAGACAACTACGGCTGTACTTGAACCTATACGAATCTCTAAACAACGAACAACAGAAAAAGCTACCAGTTCGTGCTTAGAGCTCGTCGCGTGAGATTAAGAATCGCAACACAAAATCTTTATTTTGAAAATCGATGAAAAAAATGAGCAAGGTTTTTATTTTGATAAAAAGGAAAAGCCAACCTAATCCACATTTGCACAAGGCCAAAGACAACTACATTGTAGTTGGACCTATACGACTCTAAACAACGAACAAATGGAAAAAGCTACCGGTTAGGTTTAGAGCTCGTCACGTGAGATTACAATCACAAGACCTTTATTTTGAAAATCGATGAAAAAAAAATGAGCAAGGTTTTTATTTTTGGTGAAAAGGAAAAGCAACCCTAATCCACATATGCACAAGGCCCAAGACAACTACGGCTGTACTTGACCTATACGAATCTCTAAACAACGAGCAATGAGAAAAAGCTACCGGTCAGAAAGTTTAGAGGCTCGTTAACGTGATATTAAGAATCGCAACACAAGATCTTATTTTGAAAATCGATGAATAAAATGAGCAAGGTTTTCATTTTGATAAAAGGAAAAGCAACCCTAATCCACACATGCACAAGGCCCAAGACAACTACGGCTGTATTTGAACCTATAATGGAAAATCTCTAAACAACGAGCAATGAGAAAAGCTACCGGTTCGTGTTTAGAGGCTCGTCGCGTGAGATTAAGAATCGCAAAACAAGACCTTTATTTTAAAAATCGATGAATAAAATGAGCAAGGTTTTTATTTTGGGAAAAAGGAAAAGCAACCATAATCCACATATGCACAAGGCCCAAGACAACTACGACTGTAGTTGGACCTATACGAAATCTCTAAACAACGAAACCGAATAAAAAGCTACCAGTTCGTGTTTAGAAGCTAAATCGTGAGATTAAGAATCGCAAAACAAGACCTTTATTTTGAAAATCGAAGAATAAAATGAGCAAAGTTTTTATTTTGGTGAAAAGGAAAAGCAACCCTAATCCACATATGCACAAGGCCCAAGACAACTACGATCGATTGAACTCTTATACGAATCTACAAACAACGAAACGGCGAAAAAGCTACCAGTTCGTGTTTAGAGCTCAAATCGCGTGAGATTAAGACTCGCAAAACAAGACCTTTATTTTGAAAATCGATGAATAAAAATGAGCAAGGTTTTATTTTGAAAAAGGAAAAGCAACCCTAATCCACATATGCACAAGCACAAGACAACTACGGCCGTGATTGGGCCTATACGAGTCTCTAAACAACGGAAACGACGAGAAAAGCTACCAGTTCGTGTTTAGAGCTCGCTCGCGAGATTAATAATCGCAAAACAAGACCTTTATTTTGAAAATCGAAGAATAAAATGAGTGCAAGGTTTTATTTTGGTAAAAGGAAAAACAACCCAAATCCACATATGCACAAGGCAAAAGACAACTACGGCTGTACTTGGACCTATACAAATCTCTAAACAACGAACAACAGAAAAAGCTACCAGTTCGTGCTTAGAGCTCGTCGCGTGAGATTAAGAATCGCAACACAAGATCTTTATTTTGAAAATCGATGAATAAAATGAGCAAGGTTTTTATTTTGATAAAAAGGAAAAGCAACCCTAATCCACATATGCACAAGGCCCAAGACAACTACGGCTGCACATGGAGTTAGATTCAATCTCTAAACAACGAACAAGAAAAAGCTACCAGTTCGTGTTTAGAGCTCGTCGCGTGAGATTAAGAAGAGCAACACAAGATTTTTATTTTGAAAATCGATGAATAAAATGAGCAAAGTTTTTATTTTGATAAAAAGGAAAAGCAACCCTAATCCACATATGCACAAGGCCCTAGACAACATCGGCTGCACTTGGACTTATACGAATCTCTAAACAACGAACAGCAGAAAAAGCTACCAGTTCGTGTTTAGAGCTCGTCGCATGAGATTAAGAATCGCGAAACAAGACCTTTATTTTGAAAATCAAAGAATAAAATGAGCAAGGTTTTTATTTTGATAAAAAGGAAAAGCAACCCTAATCCACACATGCATAAGGCCCAAGACAACTACTTGGCGCCAGATGAAACCTATACGAATCTCTAAACAACGAACAACAGAAAAAGCTACCAGTTCGTGCTTAAAGCTCGTCGCGTGAGATTAAGAATCGCAACACAAAATCTTTATTTTGAAAATCGATGAAAAAAATGAGCAAGGTTTTTATTTTGATCAAAAAGGAAAAGCAACCTAATCCACATTTGCACAAGGCCAAAGGACAACTTCTATCGTAGTTGGACCTACGAATCTCTAAACAACGAACAAATGAGAAAAAGCTACCGCTTCGGGTTTAGAGCTCGTGCGATAGATTAAGAATCATGACACAAGACCTTTATTTTGAAAATCGATGAAAAAAATGAGCAAGGTTTTTATTTTGGTGAAAAAGGGAAAAGCAACCCCTAATCCACATATGCACAAGGCCCAAGACAACTACGGAACTCTTGGACCTATACGAATCTCTAAACAACGAACAGCGAGAAAAGCTGCACGGTTCGTGTTTAGAGCTCGTTACGTGATATTAAGAATCGCAACACAAGATCTTTATTTTGAAAATCGATGAATAAAATGAGCAAGGTTTTCATTTTGATAAAAGGAAAAGCAACCCTAATCACACATGCACAAGGCCCAAGACAACTACTACTTGTACTTGAACCTATACGAGAGATCTCTAAACAACGGAACGAATAAAAGCTACCGGTTCGTGTTTAGAGCTCGTCGCGTGAGATTAAGAATCGCAAAACAAGACCTTTATTTTAAAAATCGATGAATAAAATGAGCAAAGGTTTTTATTTTGGAAAAAAAGGAAAAGCAACCATAATCCACATATGCACAAGGCCCAAGACAACTACGACCGTAGTTGGACCTATACGAATCTCTAAACAACGAACAAAGGTAAAAGCTACGGTTAGTGTTTAGGAGCTCGTCACATGAGATTAAGAATCGCAAAACAAGACCTTTATTTTGAAAATCGAAGAATAAAATGAGCAAAGTTTTTATTTTGGTGAAAAGGAAAAGCAACCCTAATCCACATATGCACAAGGCCCAAGACAACTACGACTGTACTTGAACCTATACGAATCTCTAAACAACGAACAATGAGAAAAAGCTACCGTTCGTGTTTAGAGCTGCAAATTGAGATTAAGACTGTAAAACAAGACCTTTATTTTGAAAATCGATGAATAAAATGAGCAAGGTTTTTATTTTCGGAAAAAGGAAAAGCAACCTAATCCACGTATGCCTGGCACAAGACAACTACGGCCGTATTGGGCCTATACGAAGTCTCTAAACAACAGAAATGAAAAAGCTACCAGTTAGAGTGTTTTAGAGCTCGTCAGCAGAGATTAATAACGCAAAACAAGACCTTTATTTTGAAAATCGAAGAATAAAATGAGCAAGGTTTTTATTTTGGTAAAAAGGAAAAACAACCCAAATCCACATATGCACAAGGCCAAAGACAACTACGGCTGTACTTGGACCTATACAAATCTCTAAACAACGAACAACAGAAAAAGCTACCAGTTCGTGCTTAGAGCTCGTCGTGAGATTAAGAATCGCAACACAAGATCTTTATTTTGAAAATCGATGAATAAAATGAGCAAGGTTTTTATTTTGATAAAAGGAAAAGCAACAACCCTAATCCACATATGCACAAAGTGCCCAAGACAACTACGCCGCACATGGAGTTAGACGAATCTCTAAACAACGAACGGCAAAAAAGCTACCAGTTCGTGTTTAGAGCTCGTCGCGTGAGATTAAGAAGAGCAACACAAGATTTTTATTTTGAAAATCGATGAATAAAATGAGCAAAGTTTTTATTTTGATAAAAAGGAAAAGCAACCCTAATCCACATATGCACAAGGCCCAAGACAACTACGACTGTACTTGAACCTATACGAATCTCTAAACAACAACAAGTAAAAGCTACCAGTTCGTGTTTAGAGCTCAAGCCGCGTGAGATTAAGACTCGCAAAACAAGACCTTTATTTTGAAAATCGATGAATAAAATGAGCAAGGTTTTTATTTTCGGAAAAAAGGAAAAGCAACCTAATCATATACGCACAAGGCACAAGACAACTACGGCCGTACTTGGGCCTATACGAATCTCTAAACAACGAACGACGAAAAAGCTACCGGTTCGTGTTTAGAGGCTCGTTGCGTGATATTAAGAATCGCAACACAAGATCTTTATTTTGAAAATCGATGAATGAGCAAGGTTTTCATTTTGATAAAAAGGAAAAGCAACCCTAATCCACACATGCACAAGGCCCAAGACAACTACGGCTGTACTTGAACCTATACGAATCTCTAAACAACGAACAGCAGAAAAAGCTACCAGTTCGTGTTTAGAGCCGTCGCGTGAGATTAAGAATCGCAAAACAAGACCTTTATTTTAAAATCGATGAATAAAATGAGCAAGGTTTTTATTTTAGGAAAAAAGGAAAAGCAACCATAATCCACATACACAAGGCCCAAGACAACTACGATTTGTAGTTGACCTATACGAATCTCTAAACAACGAACGACAGAAAAGCTGCAGTTCGTGTTTAGAGCTCGTCGCGTGAGATTAAGACTCGCAAAACAAGACCTTTATTTTGAAAATCGAAGAATAAAATGAGCAAAGTTTTTATTTTGGTGAAAAGGAAAAGCAACCCTAATCCACATATGCACAAGGCCCAAGACAATACGACCGTATTTGTGAACCTATACGAATCTCTAAACAACGAACAATGAGAAAAAAGCTACCGGTTCGTGTTTTAGAGCTCGTCGCGTGAGATTAAGACTCATGAAAACAAGACCTTTATTTTTGAAAATCGAAGAATAAAATGAGCAAAGTTTTTATTTTGGTGAAAAGAAAAAGCAACCCTAATCCACATATGCACAAGCCCAAGACAACTACGATCGATTTCACCTATACGAATCTCTAAACAACGAACGAAGAAAAAGCTACCGGTTCGTGTTTAGAGCTAGTCGCGTGATATTAAGAATCGCAACACAAGATCTTTATTTTGAAAATCAGATAATAAAATGAGCAAGGTTTTTATTTTGAGAAAAAGGAAAAGCAACCCTAATCCACACATGGACAAGGCTCAAGACAACTATGGCTGTACTTGAACCTATACGAATCTCTAAACAACGAACAGCAGAAAAAGCTACCAGTTCGTGTTTAGAGCTCGTCGCGTGAGATTAAGAATCGCAAAATAAGACCTTTATTTTAAAAATCGATGAATAAAATGAGCAAGGTTTTTATTTTGGGAAAAAGGAAAAGCAACCATAATCCACATATGCACAAGGCCCAAGACAACTACGACTGTAGTTGGACCTATACGAATCTCTAAATACCGAAATGAGAAAAGCTGCGCTTTCGTGTTTAGAGCTCGTCGCGTGAGATTAAGAATCGCAAAACAAGACCTTTATTTTGAAAATCGAAGAATAGAATGAGCAAAGTTTTTATTTTGGTGAAAAGGAAAAGCAACGCTAATCCACATATGCACAAGGCCGAAGACAACTACGGCTGTACTTGGACCTATACGAATCTCTAAACAACGAACAGCAGAAAAATCTACCAGTTCGTGTTTAGAGCTCGTCGCATGATATTAAGAATCGCAACACAAGATCTTTATTTTGAAAATCGATGAATAAGATGAGCAACGTTTTTATTTTGATAAAAAGGAAAAGCAACCCTAATCCACACATTCACAAGGCCCAAGACAACTACGGCTGTACTTGAACCTATACGAATCTCTAAACAACGAACAGCAGAAAAAGCTACCAGTTCGTGTTTAGAGCTCGTCGCGTGAGATTAAGAATCGCAAAACAAGACCTTTATTTTAAAAATCGATGAATAAAATGAGCAAGGTTTTTATTTTGGGGAAAAGGAAAAGCAACCATAATACACATATGCACAAGGCCCAAGACAACTACGACTGTACTTGGACCTATACGAATCTCTAAACAACGAACAGCAGAAAAAGCTACCGGTTCGTGTTTAGAGCACAAATCGCGTGAGATTAAGAATCATGAAAACAAGACCTTTATTTTAGTGAAAGGAATAAGTAAAGCAGGTTTTATTTTAAGTGAAAGTGAAAAAACAACTAATCACACACATGCACAAGGCCCAAGACAGCTACGAGTTTGTACTTGGACCTATCACAGTCTCTAAACAACGAACGGCGAGAAAAAGCTACCGGTTCGTGTTTAGAGCTCAAATCGCGTATTATTAAGAATACTTAACTTACAAGATCTTTATTTTGAAAATCGATGAATAAAATGAGCAAGGTTTTTATTTTGATAAAAAGGAAAAGCAACCCTAATCCACACATGGACAAGGCCCAAGACAACTCACGGCTGTACTTGAACTTATATCGAATCTCTAAACAACGAAATGCAGAAAAAGCTACCAGTTCGTGTTTAGAGCTCGTCATGTGAGATTAAGAATCGCAAAACAAGACCTTTATTTTAAAAATCGATGAATAAAATGAGCAAGGTTTTTATTTTGGGGAAAAAGGAAAAGCAACCATAATCCACATATGCACAAGGCCCAAGACAACTACGATCAGTAGTTGGACCTATACGAATCTCTAAACAAACGAACGCGATGAAAAAGCTACCAGCTTCGTGTTTAGAGCTCGTCGCTGATGAGATTAAGAATCGTAAAACAAGACCTTTATTTTGAAAATCGAAGAATAGAAATGAGCAAGGTTTTTATTTTGGTGAAAAGGAAAAGCAACCTAATCCACATATGCACAAGGCGCCAAGACAACTCACGGCTAGTACTTGGACCTATACGAATCTCTAAACAACTGAACGACTAGAAAAAAGCTACCGATTCGTGTTTAGAGCTCGTCACGTGATATTAAGAATCGCAACACAAGATCTTTATTTTGAAAATCGATGAATAAAATGAGCAAGGTTTTTATTTTGATAAAAAGGAAAAGCAACCCTAATCCACACATGCACAAGGCCCAAGACAACTACGGCTGTACTTGAACTTATATCTGAATCTCTAAACAACAGCAATGCAGAAAAAGCTACCAGTTCGTGTTTAGAGCTCGTCGCGTGAGATTAAGAATCGCAAAACAAGACCTTTATTTTAAAAATCGATGAATAAAATGAGCAAGGTTTTTATTTTGGGGAAAAGGAAAAGCAACCATAATCCACATATGCACAAGGCCCAAGACAACTACGACTGTACTTGGACCTATACGAATCTCTAAACAACGAACAATGAGAGAAAAGCTACCAGTTCGTGTTTAGAGCTCGGCATGTGAGATTAAGAATCGCAAGGCAAGGCCTTTATTTTGAAAATCGAAGAATAAAATGAGCAAGGTTTTTATTTTGGTGAAAAGGAAAAACAACCCCCTAATCCACACATGCACAAGGCCCAAGACAACTAAATACAGCCTTGGACCTATACGAATCTCTAAACAACGAGAACGAGCGAAAAAAGCTACAGTTCGTGTTTGAGCTCGTCGCGTGATATTAAGAATCATGACACAAGATCTTTATTTTGAAAATCGATGAATAAAATGAGCAAGGTTTTTATTTTGATAAAAGGAAGGAAAGCAACCCTAATCCACACATGGACAAGGCCCAAGACAACTACAAATTTGTGCCGAACCTATACGAATCTCTAAACAACGAGCAATGAAAAAGCTACCCGAGTTCGTGTTTAGAGCTCGTCGCGTGAATTAAGAATCGCAAAACAAGACCTTTATTTTAAAAAATGATGAATAAAATGAGCAAGGTTTTATTTTGGGAAAAAAGGAAAAGCAACCATAATCCACATATGCACAAGGCCAAAGACAACTACATTGTAGTTGGACCTATCGAATCTCTAAACAAAACGACGAGAAAAAAAGCTACCGGATTAAAGTGTTTAGAGCTCGTGCGTGAGATTAAGAATCGCAAACAAGACCTTTATTTTGAAAATCGAAGAATAGAATGAGCAAGTTTTTATTTTGGTGAAAAGGAAAAGCAAACGCTAATCCACATATGCACAAGGCCGAAGACAACTACGAGTGTACTTGAACCTATACGAATCTCCTGGAAACTTGAGAAAAAGCTACCGGTTCGTGTTTAGAGCTGTTAACGTGATATTAAGAATCGCAACACAAGATCTTTATTTTGAAAATCGATGAATAAAATGAGCAAAGGTTTTATTTTGATAAAAAGGAAAAAGCAACCCTAATCCACCACATGCACAAGGCCCAAGACAGCTACGGCTGTGCCAGACCTATACGAATCTCTAAACAACGAGAACGCGAGAAAAAGCTACCGGTTCGTGTTTAGAGCTCGTAAAGCGTGAGATTAAGAATCGCAAAACAAGACCTTTATTTTAAAAATCGATGAATAAAATGAGCAAAGGTTTTTATTTTGGGGAAAAAGGAAAAGCAACCATAATCCACATATGCACAAGGCCCAAGACAACTACGTGTACTTGGACCTATACGAATCTCTAAACAACGAACGACGAGAAAAAGTTACCGGTTCGTGTTTAGAGCTTCGATCGCGATTGAGATTAAGAATATTAGTAAAACAAGACCTTTATTTTGAAAATCGAAGAATAAAATGAAGGTTTTTATTTTGGTGAAAAGGAAAAGAACCTAATCCACATATGCACAAGGCCCAAGAACAAACTCGAGTTTGTGCCGGGAACTATACGAATCTCTAAACGACGAACGGCAGAAAAAGCTACCAGTTGTGTTTTTAGAGCTCGTCGCGTGATATTAAGAATCGCCAACACAAGATCTTTATTTTGAAAATCGATGAATAAAATGAGCAAGGTTTTGTTTTGAAAAAGGAAAAGCAAGCCTAATCCACACATGTAGGCCCAAGACAACTACCGCCACTTCGAACCTATACGAATCTCTAAACAACGAGCAATGAGAAAAAGCTACCAGTTCGTGTTTAGAGCTGCGTCGCGTGAGATTAAGAATCGCAAAACAAGACCTTTTATTTTAAAAATCGATGAATAAAATGAGCAAGGTTTTATTTTGGGGAAAAGGAAAAGCAACCATAATCCACATATGCACAAGGCCCAAGACAACCTACGAAGCGTACTTGGACCTATACGAATCTCTAAACAACGAGCAATGAAAAAAGCTACCAGTTCGTGTTTTAGAGTCAAACGCGTGAGATTAAGAATCGCAAAACAAGACCTTTATTTTGAAAATCGAAGAATAAAATGAGCAAGGTTTTATTTTGGTGAAAAGGAAGCAACCCTAATCCACATATGCACAAGGCCCAAGACAACTACGAGATGCTTGGACCTATACGAATCTCTAAACAACGAAACGGCGAGAAAAAGCTACCGGTTCGTGTTTAGAGCTCGTCACGTGATATTAAGAATCGGAACACAAGATCTTTATTTTGAAAATCGATGAATAAAATGAGCAAGGTTTTTATTTTGATAAAGGAAAAGCAACCTAATCCACACATGCACTAGGCCCAAGACAACTACCGGTTGTACTTGAACCTATACGAATCTCTAAACAACGAACAGCGAGAAAGGTACCGGATTCGTGTTTAGAGCTCGTCGCGTGAGATTAAAATCGCAAAACAAGACCTTTATTTTAAAAATCGATGAATAAAATGAGCAAGGTTTTTATTTTGGGGAAAAAAGGAAAAGCAACCATAATCCACATATGCCTGAGGCCCAAGACAACTACGATTTGTAGTTGGACCTATACGAATCTCTAAACAACGAGCGGCGAGAAAAAAGCTACCGGTTCGTGTTTAGAGCTAAATCGCGTGAGATTAAGAATCGCAAAACAAGACCTTTATTTTGAAAATCGAAGAATAAAATGAGCAAAGTTTTTATTTTGGTGAAAAGGAAAGCAACCCTAATCACATATGCACAAGGCCCAAGACAACTACGGCTGTACTTGGACCTATAAGAATCTCTAAACAACGAACGGCATAGAAAATGCTACCGAGCTCGTGTTTAGAGCTAAGCCACGTGATAAGAATCGCAACACAAGATCTTTATTTTGAAAATCGATGAATAAAATGAGCAAGGTTTTTATTTTGATAAAAAGGAAAACAACCCTAATCCACACATGCACAAGGCCCAAGACAACTACGGCTGTACTTGAATTTATACGAATCTCTAAACAACGTGAACGACGAGAAAAGCTACCGGTTCGTGTTTAGAGCTAAATCGCGATGAGATTAAGAATCTAAACAAGACCTTTATTTTAAAAAAAAATCGATGCATAAAATGAGCAAGGTTTTTATTTTGGGGAAAAGGAAAAGCAACCATAATCCACATATGCACAAGGCCCAAGACAACTGACTATCATACTTGGACCTCTACGATTCTCTAAACAACGAACGGCGGTAAAAGCTACCAGTTCGTGTTTAAGAGCTAAATCGCGTGAGATTAAGAATCGCAAAACAAGACCTTTATTTTGAAAATCGAAGAATAAAATGAGCAAGGTTTTTATTTTTGGTGAAAAAGGAAAAGCAACCTAATCCACATATACAAGGCCCAAAGACAATACGGCTGTACTTGGACCTATACGGAATCTCAAACAGCAATGAGAAAAAAAGCTACCGGAGTTCGTGTTTAGAGTCAACAACGTGATATTAAAAATCGCAACACAAGATCTTTATTTTGAAAATCAATGAATAAAATGAGCAAGGTTTTTATTTTGATAAAAAGGAAAAGCAAACCTAATCCACACATGCACAAGGCCCAAGACAACTACCGCTGTACTTGAACCTACTCCACGAATCTCTAAACAACGAACAGCGAGGAAAAAGCTACCAGTTAAGTGTTTAGAGCTCGTCGCGATGAGATTAAAGAATCGCAAAACAAGACCTTTATTTTAAAAAACGATGAATAAAATGAGCAAGGTTTTTATTTTGGGGAAAAGGAAAAGCAACCATAATCCACATATGCACAAGGCCCAAGGCAATACGATCGTACTTGGATCGAGAATCTCTAAACAACGAGGCAGGCGGGAAAAGCCTAGGTTCGTGTTTAGAGCTGTCACGTGAGATTAAGAATCGCAAAAACAAGACCTTTATTTTGAAAATCGAAGAATAAAATGAGCAAGGTTTTTTATTTTGGTGAAAAGGAAAAGCAACCCTAATCCACACATGCAAGGCCCAAGACAACTACGATCGTACTTGGACCTATACGAATCTCTAAACAACGAGCAATGAAAAAAGCTACCGGTTCGTGTTTTAGAGCTTAAATCGCGTGAGATTAAGAATCGCAAAACAAGACCTTTATTGTAAAAATCGATGAATAAAATGAGCAAGGTTTTTATTTTTGGGGAAAAGGAAAAGCAACCCTAATCCACGTATGCACAAGGCCCAAGGCAACTACGGTGTACTTGGACCTATCATTTAATCTCTAAACAACGAAACGACGAGAAAAAGCTACCAGTTCGTGTTTAGAGCTCGCTCGCGTGATATTAAGAATCGGAACACAAGATCTTTGTTTTGAA
The DNA here is from genome assembly GCA_026541065.1 of Canavalia ensiformis. Lineage (NCBI taxonomy): Eukaryota > Viridiplantae > Streptophyta > Magnoliopsida > Fabales > Fabaceae > Canavalia > Canavalia ensiformis. The sequence continues at coordinate 19,131 of JAMKYM010000044.1, read as the reverse complement.
AATCGATGAATAAAATGAGCAAGGTTTTTATTTTGATAAAAAAGGAAAAGCAACCTAATCCACACATGCCTGAGCCCCAGAGGCTGCTACGGCTGTACTTGAACCTATACGAATCTCTAAACAACAGATAATGAGAAAAAAAGCTACCAGTTCGTGTTTAGAGCTAAAATCGTCGTGAATTAAGAATCGCAAAACAAGACCTTTATTTTAAAAATCGATAATAAAATGAGCAAGGTTTTATTTTGGGAAAAAGGAAAAGCAACCATAATCCACATATGCACAAGGCCCAAGACAACTATTTTGTAGTTGGACCTATACGAATCTCTAAACAACGAACGACGAAAAAGCTACCAGTTCGTGTTTAGAGCTCATCGCGTGAGATTAAGAATCGCAAACAAGACCTTTATTTTGAAAATCGAAAGAATAAAATGGCAAAGTTTTATTTTGGTGAAAAGGAAAAGCAACCCTAATCCACATATGCACAAGGCCCAAGACAACTACGGCTGTACTTGGACCTATACGAATCTCTAAACAACGAACAGCAGAAAAAGCTACCAATTCGTGTTTAGAGCTCGTCACGTGATATTAAGAATCGCAACATAAGATCTTTATTTTGAAAATCGATGAATAAAATGAGCAGTTTTTATTTTGATAAAAGGAAAAGCAACCCTAATCCCACATGCACAAGGCCCCAGACAACTACGAACTTACTTGAACCTATACGAATCTCTAAACAACGAACAACGATGGGAAAAAGCTACCGGTTCGTGTTAGAGCTCGTCGCGTGGGATTAAGAATCGCAAAACAAGACCTTTATTTTAAAAATCGATGAATAAAATGAGCAAGGTTTTTATTTTGGGGAAAAAGGAAAAGCAACCATAATCCACATATGCACAGGCCCAAGACAGCTACGTTTGTGCTTGGACCTATACGAATCTCAAACATGGAAGCAATGAAAAAGCTACCGGTTCGTGTTTAAGAACTCATCGCGTGAGATTAAGAATCGCAAAACAAGGCCTTTATTGTAAAAATCGATGAATAAAATGAGCAAGGTTTTTATTTTGGGGAAAAGGAAAAGCAACCTAATCCACACATATGCACAAGGCCCAAGACAACTACGAGGCGTGCTTGGACCTATACGAATCTCTAAACGAACGGCGACGAAAAAGCTGCCGAGATCGTGTTTAGAGCTCGTCACAGGGTCAAGAATCGCAAAATAAGACCTTTATTTTGAAAATCGAAGAATAAAATGAGCAAGGTTTTTATTTTGGTGAAAAGGAAAAAGCAGCCCTAATCCCACATATGCACAAGCCCAGGCCAACTCTACGGGTCCTTGGGACCTCCCTCACGAATCTCTAAACAACGAACGAGCGAGAAAAAGCTTCCGGTTCGTGTTTAGAGGCTAAATCGCGTGATAATAAGAATCGCAACACAAGATCTTTATTTTGAAAATCGATGAATAAAATGAGCAAGGTTTTTATTTTGATAAAAAGGAAAAGCAACCTAATCCACACATGCCTGAGAGCCCTAAACAACTACGGCATTGCTTGAACCTATCTAATCTCCCAAACAACGAATAGCGAGAAAAAGTATAGTTCGTGTTTTAGAGCACAAATCGCGTGAGATTAAGAATCGCAAAACAAGACCTTTATTTTAAAAATCGATGAATAAAATGAGCAAGGTTTTTATTTTGGGGACAAGGAAAAGCAACCATAATCCACATATGCACAAAGGCCAGAGAACTACGAAGTTTGTACTTGGACCTATCTAAATCTCTAAACAACGAGAGCAATGAAAAAGCTACCGGTTCGTGTTTAGAGCTCATCGCGTGAGATTAAGAATCGCAAAACAAGACCTTTATTTTGAAAATCGAAGAATAAAATGAGCAAGGTTTTATTTTGGTGAAAAGGAAAAAGCTAACCCTAATCCACATATGCACAAGGGCCAAGACAACTACGGCTGTACTTGGACCTATACGAAATCTCTAAACAACGAGCAATGAGAAAAAGCTACCAGTTCGTGTTTAGAGCCTAAATCATGATGATATTAAGAATCGCAACACAAGATCTTTATTTTGAAATTCGATGAATAAAATGAGCGAAGGTTTTTATTTTGATAAAGGAAAAAGCAACCCTAATCCACATATGCACAAGGCCGAACAAACTTCCAGTTGCACTTGGACTTATACGAATCTCTAACCAACGAAACCGGTAAAAAAGCTACCGTTCGTGTTTTAGAGCACTCGTCGCGTGATATTAGAATCGCAACTGAAGATCTTTATTTTGAAAATGGTCAATAAAATGAACATGAGTTTTATTTTATTCAAAAGAAACAACCTAAATCCACATATGCACAAGGCCCAAGACAACCGGCACAGACTTATACGAATCTCTAAACAACGAACGACTACCGGTTACGTGTTTGAAGAGCTCATGCATGAGAATAAGACCTATGAAAACAAGACCTTTATTTTGAAAATCGAAGAATAAAACTAGCAAGGTTTTTATTTTGGTGAAAAGGAAAAACCCTAATCCCCACAACATGTCAGGCCCAAGACAACTACGAACATTACTTGGACCTATCACAGTCTCTAAACAACGAAAGCAGAAAAAAGCTACGGTTGTTGCTTAGAGCTCGTCGCGTGAGATTAAGAATCGCAACACAAGATCTTTATTTTGAAAATCGAAGAATAAAATGAGCAAGGTTTTTATTTTGATAAAGGAAAAGCAACCCTAATCCACATATGGACAAGGTGAACATCTGCGGCTTCACTTGGAGTTATACGAATCTCTAAACAACGAACAGGAGAAAAAGCTACCAATTCGTGTTTTAGACCTCGTCGCGTGAGATTAAGAATAGCAACACAAGATCTTTATTTTGAAAATCGATGAATAAAATGAGCAAGCTTTTTATTTTTGATAAAAAGGAAAGCAACCCTCATCCACATATGCAAGGCCCAAGACAACTTCGGCTGCACTTGGACTTATACGAATCTCTAACCAACGAACGACCCAGAAAAAGTTACGAGTTCATGTTAAGAGCTGCGTCGCGTGAGGTGTAAGAATCGCAAAACAAGACCTTTATTTTAAAAATCGATGAATAAAATGAGCAAGGTTTTATTTTGGGAAAAAGGAAAAGCAACCATAATCCACACATATCCACAGGCCCGAGGGAACAACTACGGTTGTAGTTGGACCTATCTGAATCTCAAACAACGAGCAATGAGAGAGAAGAAAAAGCTACCGGTTAAGTGTTTTGGGAAAATCATGATGATAAGAATCATGAAAACAAGACCTTTATTTGAAAATCGAAGAATAAAATGAGCAAAGTTTTTATTTTGGTGAAAAAACGACCCTAATCCACGTATACCTGACCCAAGACAACTACGGCTGTACTTGGACCTATACGAATCTCTAAACAACGAGCAATGAGAAAAAAAACTACGAGTTCGTGTTTAGAGCTCGTCACGTGATATTAAAATCATAACACAAGATCTTTATTTTGAAAATCGATGAATAAAATGAAACAAGGTTTTTATTTTTGATAAAAAGGAAAAAGCAACCTAATCCACACATGCACAAGGCCAAGACAACTACGGCTGTACTTGAACCTATACGGAGAAATCTCTAAACAACGAGCAATGAGAAAAAGCTACCAGTTCGTGTTTAGAGCTAAATCGCGTGAGATTAAGAATCGCAAAACAAGACCTTTATTTTAAAAATCGATGAATAAAATGAGTAAGGTTTTTATTTTGGGGAAAAGGAAAAGCAACCATAATCCACATATGCACAAGGCCCAAGACAACTACGACTGTACTTGGACCTATACGAATCTCTAAACAACGGAAACTGACAGAAAAAAAGCTACTTGTTTAGAGCTCGTCGCGTGAGATTAAGGATCGCAAAACAAGACCTTTATTGTAAAAATCGATGAATAAAATGAGCAAGGTTTTTATTTTGGGGAAAAGGAAAAGCAACCCTAATCCACATATGCACAAGGCCCAAGACAACTACGACTGTACTTGGACCTATACGAATCTCTAAACAACGAACAAATGAGAAAAAGCTACCGGATCGTGTTTTAGAGCTCGTCCACATGAGATTAAGAATCGCAAAACAAGACCTTTATTTTGAAAATCGAAGAATAAAATGAGCAAGGTTTTTATTTTTTGGTGAAAAGGAAAAGCAACCTAATCCACATATGCACAAGGCCCAAAGACAACTACGCTGTACTTGGACCTATACGAATCTCTAAAACGGAACGACGAGAAAAAGCTACCAGTTCGTGTTTAGAGCTCGTCGCGTGATATTAAGAATCGCAACACAAGATCTTTATTTTGAAAATCGATGAATAAAATGAGCAAGGTTTTTATTTTGATAAAAAGGAAAAGCAACCCTAATCCACACATGCACAAGGCCCAAGACAACTACGGCTGTACTTGAACCTATACGAATCTCTAAACAACGAATAGCAGAAAAAGCTACCAGTTCGTGTTTAGAGCTCGTCGCGTGAGATTAAGAATCGCAAAACAAGACCTTTATTTTAAAAATCGATGAATAAAATGAGCAAGGTTTTTATTTTGGGGACAAGGAAAAGCAACCATAATCACATATGCACAAGGCCCAAGAGAACTACGACGTAGTACTTGGACCTATCGAATCTCTAAACAACGAGAATGAGAAAAAGCTACCAGTTCGTGTTTAGAGCTCTGTCGCGATGAGATTAAGAATGTAAAACAAGACCTTTATTTTGAAAATCGAAGAATAAAATGAGCAAGGTTTTATTTTGGTGAAAAGGAAAAGCAACCCTAATCACATATGCACAAGGACCAAGACAACTCGGCTGTACTTGGACCTATACGAAATCTCTAAACAACGAACGGCGAGAAAAAGCTACCGGTTCGTGTTTAGGCTAAATCCGCGTGATGATATTAAGAATGCTTAACACAAGATCTTTATTTTGAAATTCGATGAATAAAATGAGCAAGGTTTTTATTTTGATAAAAGGAAAAGCAACCCTAATCCACATATGCACAAGGCCGAAGACAACTTGTTGCTGCACTTGGACTTATACGAATCTAAACAACGAACGATAGAAAAAGCTACCGATTCGTGTTTAGGCTCGTCGCGTGATATTAAGAATCGCAACACAAGATCTTTATTTTGAAAATCGATGAATAAAATGAGCAAGGTTTTTATTTTGATAAAAGGAAAAACAACCCTAATCACATATGCACAAGGCCCAAGACAACTTCGGCTGCACTTGGACTTATGAATCTCTAAACAACGAACAGCGAAAAAGCTACCGTTCGTGTTTTGACTGCGTCACATGAAATAAGACTTCAAAACAAGACCTTTATTTTGAAAATCGAAGAATAAAACTAGCAAGGTTTTTATTTTGGTGAAAAGGAAAAGCAACCCTAATCCACATATGCTCAAGGCCCAAGACAACTACGGGTGTACTTGGACCTATACGAATCTCTAAACAACGAAAAGCAGAAAAAGCTACCAGTTGTTGCTTAAAGCTCGTCGCGTGAGATTAAGAATCGCAACACAAGATCTTTATTTTGAAAATCGAAGAATAAAATGAGCAAGGTTTTTATTTTGATAAAAGGAAAAGCAACCTAATCCACATATGGACAAGGCCCAGACATCTCTGTTTGCACTTGGAGTTATACGAATCTCAAACAGCGAACGGGAGAAAAAAGCTTCCGAATTCGTGTTTTAGAACTCGTCGCGTGAGATTAAGAATAGCAACACAAGATCTTTATTTTGAAAATCGATGAATAAAATGAGCAAGCTTTTTATTTTGATAAAAAGGAAAAGCAACCCTCATCCACATATGCACAAGGCCCAAGACAACTTCGGCTGCACTTGGACTTATATGAATCTCTAACCAAAGAACAGCAGAAAAAGCTACCAGTTCGTGTTTAGAGCTCGTCGCGTGATATTAAGAATCGCAACACAAGATCTTTATTTTGAAAATCGATAAATAAAATGAGCAAGGTTTTTATTTTGATAAAAAGGAAAAGCAACCTAATCCCACATATGCACAAGACAAGAAGACAACCGGCTGCACTTGAACTTATCACGAATCTCTAACCAACGAACGATAGAAAAAGTTACGAGTTCATGTTAAGAGCTCGTCGCGTGATATTAAGAATCGCAACACAAGATCTTTATTTTGAAAATAGATGAATAAAATGAGCAAGGTTTTATTTTGGTAAAGGAAAAGCAACACTAATCACATATGCACAAGGCCGACAATGCTCGGCTGCACTTGGACTTATACGAATCTCTAACCAACGAGCAATGAAAAAGCTACCCGGTTCGTGTTTAGAGCTCGTCGCGTGATATTAAGAATCGCAACACAAGATCTTTATTTTGAAAATCGATAAATAAAATGAGCAAGGTTTTTATTTTGATAAAAAGGAAAAGCAACCCTATTCGACATATGCACAAAGCCGAAGACAACTTCCGCTGCACTTGGACTTATACGAATCTCCCCAACAACGAACGAGAGAAAAAAAGCTACCAGTTCGTGTTTAAGCTAAATCGCGTGATATTAAGAATCGCAACACAAAATCTATTTTGAAAATCGATGAATAAAATGAGCAAGGTTTTTATTTTGATAAATAGGAAAAGCAACCCTAATCCATATGCACAAGACCCAGAGACAACTTCGGCTACACTTGGACTTATACGAATCTCCCAAACAACGAACGGCGAGAAAAAAGCTACCGGTTCGTGTTTTAGAGCTAAAATCACATGAGAATAAGACTCGCAAAACAAGACCTTTATTTTGAAAATCGAAGAATAAAACTAGCAAGGTTTTTATTTTGGTGAAAAGGAAAAGCAACCCTAATCCACATATGCACAAGGCCCAAGACAACTACGACATTGTACTTGGACCTATCGAATCTCTAAACAACGAAAGCGAGAAAAAGCTACCGGTTCGTGCTTAGACTCGTCGCGTGTGAATTAAGAATCGCAACACAAGATCTTTATTTTGAAAATCGAAGAATAAAATGAGCAAGGTTTTTATTTTGATAAAAGGAAAAGCAACCCTAATCCACATATGCACAAGGCCCAAGACAACTATGGCTGCACTTGGAGTTATACGAATCTCTAAACAACGACGGGAGAAAAAGCTACCAGTTCGTGTTTAGACCTCGTCGCGTGAGATTAAGAATAGCAACACAAGATCTTTATTTTGAAATTCGATGAATAAAATGAGCAAGGTTTTTATTTTGATAAAAAGGAAAAGCAACCCTAATCCACATATGCACAAGGCCCAAGACAACAGCGGTGCACTTGGACTTATACGAATCTCTAACCAACGAACGAATGACGTTACGAGTTCATGTTAAGAGCTCGTCGCGTGATATTAAGAATGTACAAGATCTTTATTTTGAAAATCGATGAATAAAATGAGCAAGGTTTTTATTTTGGTAAAAAGGAAAAGCAACACTAATCCACATATGCACAAGGCCGAAGACAACTTCGGCTGCACTTGGACTTATACGAATCTCTAACCAACGAACAGCAGAAAAAGCTACCAGTTCGTGTTTAGAGCTCGTCGCGTGATATTAAGAATCGCAACACAAGATCTTTATTTTGAAAATCGATGAATAAAATGAGCAAGGTTTTTATTTTGATAAAAAGGAAAAGCAACCCTAATCGACATATGCACAAGGCCGAAGACAACTTCCGCTGCACTTGGACTTATACGAATCTCTAACCAACGAACAGGAGAAAAAGCTACCAGTTCGTGTTTAGAGCTCGTCGCGTGATATTAAGAATCGCAACACAAGATCTTTATTTTGAAAATCGATGAATAAAATGAGTAAGGTTTTTTCTTTGATAAATAGGAAAAGCAACCCTAATCCACATATGCACAAGGCCCAAGAAAACTTCGGCTACACTTGGACTTATACGAATCTCTAAACAACGGACAGCAGAAAAAGCTACCAGTTCGTGTTTAGAGCTCGTCACATGAGAATAAGACTCGCAAAACAAGACCTTTATTTTGAAAATCGAAGAATAAAACTAGCAAGGTTTTTATTTTGGTGAAAAGGAAAAGCAACCCTAATCCACATATGCACAAGGCCCAAGACAACTACGGCTGTACTTGGACCTATACGAATCTCTAAACAACGAAAAGCAGAAAAAGCTACCAGTTCGTGCTTAGAGCTCGTCGCGTGAGATTAAGAATCGCAACACAAGATCTTTATTTTGAAAATCGAAGAATAAAATGAGCAAGGTTTTTATTTTGATAAAAAGGAAAAGCAACCCTAATCCACATATGCACAAGGCCCAAGACAACTACGGCTGCACTTGGAGTTATACGAATCTCTAAACAACGAACAGGAGAAAAAGCTACCAGTTCGTGTTTAGACCTCGTCGCGTGAGATTAAGAATAGCAACACAAGATCTTTATTTTGAAATTCGATGAATAAAATGAGCAAGGTTTTTATTTTGATAAAAAGGAAAAGCAACCCTAATCCACATATGCACAAGGCCCAAGACAACTTGGCTGCACTTGGACTTATACGAATCTCTAACCAACGAACGACGAGAAACGTTACGAGTTCCTTGTTAAGAGCTCGTCGCGTGATATTAAGAATCGCAACACAAGATCTTTATTTGAAAATCGATGAATAAAATGAGCAAGGTTTTTATTTTGGTAAAAGGAAAAGCAACACTAATCCACATATGCACAAGGCCGAAGACAACTTCGGCTGCACTTGAGACTTATACGAATCTCTAACCAACAAAGACGAAAAAGCTACCGGTTCGTGTTTGAGCCCTAAATCGCGTGATATTAAGAATCATGACACAAGATCTTTATTTTGAAAATCGATGAATAAAATGAGCAAGGTTTTTATTTTGATAAAAGGAAAAGCAACCCTAATCGACATATGCACAAGGCCGAAGACAACTTCCACATTTGCACTTGGACTTATACGAATCTCTAACCAACGAACGGGAGAAAAAGCTACCGGTTCGTGTTTGGAGGCTCAAATCGCGTGATATTAAGAATGCAACACAAGATCTTTATTTTGAAAATCGATGAATAAAATGAGCAAGGTTTTTATTTTGGTAAAAAGGAAAAGCAACCTAATCCACATATGCACAAGGCCGAAGACAACTTCGTGCACTTGAACTTATACGAATCTCTAACCAACGAGCAATGAAAAACTGCAATTCGTGTTTAAGAGCTCGTCGCGTGATATTAAGAATCGCAACATGAGATCTTTATTTTGAAAATCGATGAATAAAATGAGCAAGGTTTTAATTTTGATAAAAAAGGAAAAGCAATCTAATCCACATATGCAAGGCAGAAGACAACTTCGGTGCACTTGGACTTATACAAATCTCTAACCAACGAAACAGGAGAAAAAGCTACCAGTTCGTGTTTAAAGCTCGTCGCGTGAGATTAAGACTCGCAAAATAAGACCTTTATTTTGAAAATCGATGAATAAAATGAGCAAGGTTTTTATTTTCGGAAAAAGGAAAAGCAACCCTAATCCACATATGCACAAGGCACAAGACAGCTACGGCTGTACTTGGGCTATGACAGTCTCCAAACAACGAACGAGCGAGAAAAAGCTACCGGTTCGTGTTTAGAGCTCTCGTGAATTAATAATCGCAAAACAAGACCTTTATTTTGAAAATCGAAGAATAAAATGAGCAAGGTTTTTATTTTGGTAAAAAGGAAAAACAACCCTAATCCACATATGCACAAGGCCAAAGACAACTACGGCTGTACTTGGACCTATACAAATCTCTAAACAACGAACAACAGAAAAAGCTACCAGTTCGTGCTTAGAGCTCGTCGCGTGAGATTAAGAATCGCAACACAAGATCTTTATTTTGAAAATCGATGAATAAAATGAGCAAGGTTTTATTTTGATAAAAGGAAAAGCAACCCACAATCCCGTATACACAAGGCCCAAAGACAACTACGGCTACACGTTGAGTTAGACGAATCTCTAAACAACGAACAGCAAAAAACTACCAGTTCGTGTTTAGAGCTCGTCGCGTGAGATTAAGAATCGCAAAACAAGACCTTTATTTTAAAAATCGATGAATAAAATGAGCAAGGTTTTTATTTTGGGAAAAAGGAAAAGCAACCATAATCCCACATATGCACAAAGCCCAAGACAACTACGACTGTTTTCACTATAAAGAATCTCTAAACAACGAAACGGCAGAAAAAGCTACCGAGTTCATTTTTAGAGCTCGTCGGTAACGGATTAAGAATCGCAAAACAAGACCTTTATTTTGAAAATCGAAGAATAAAATGAGCAAGGTTTTTATTTTGGTGAAAAGGAAAAGCAACCCTAATCCATATATGCACAAGGCCCAAGACAACTACGGCTGTACTTGAACCTATACGAATCTCTAAACAACGGCAATGAGAAAAAGCTACCGCTCGTGTTTTAGAGAGCTCGGCCGTGATATTAAGAATCGCAACACAAGATCTTTATTTTGAAAATCGGATAATAAAAATGACAAGGTTTTTATTTTGATAAAAAGGAAAAACAACCTAATCCACATGGACAAGGCCCAAGACAACTACGGTGTGCACTTGAGCCTATAAAATCTCTAAACAACGAAACGTGAGAAAAAGCTACCGATTCGATGTTTAGAGCTCAAATCGCGTGAGATTAAGAATCGCAAAACAAGACCTTTATTTTAAAAATCGATGAATAAAATGAGCAAGGTTTTTATTTTGGGGAAAAGGAAAAGCAACCATAATCCACATATGCACAAGGCCCAAGAGAACTACGACTGTACTTGGACCTATACGAATCTCTAAACAACGAACAGCAGAAAAAGCTACCAGTTCGTGTTTAGAGCTCGTCGCGTGATATTAAGAATCGCAACACAAGATCTTTATTTTGAAAATCGGATAATAAAATGAGCAAGGTTTTTATTTTGATAAAAAGGAAAAGCAACCCTAATCCACACATGGACAAGGCCCAAGACAACTACGGCTGTACTTGAACCTATACGAATCTCTAAACAACGAACAGCAGAAAAAGCTACCAGTTCGTGTTTAGAGCTCGTCGCGTGAGATTAAGAATCGCAAAACAAGACCTTTATTTTAAAAATCGATGAATAAAATGAGCAAGGTTTTTATTTTGGGGAAAAGGAAAAGCAACCATAATCCACATATGCACAAGGCCCAAGAGAACTACGAGCGTGCTTGGACCTATACGAATCTCAAACAACGAAACGAACGAGAAAAACTGCAGGTTAGTGTTTAGAGCCTCAAATCGCGTGAGATTAAGAATCGCAAAACAAGACTCTTTATTTTGAAAATCGAAGAATAAAATGAGCAAGGTTTTTATTTTGGTGAAAAGGAAAAGCAACCTAATCCACATATGCACTAAGGCCCAAGACAACTACGGCTGTAGCTTGGACCTATACTGAATCTCTAAACAACGAACGAGCAAAAAGCTACAGTTCGTGTTTGGAGCTCGTTGCAGTGATATTAAGAATCGCAACACAAGATCTTTATTTTGAAAATCGATGAATAAAATGAGCAAGGTTTTTATTTTGATAAAAGGAAAAGCAACCCTAATCCACATATGCACAAGGCCAAGAACAACTTCGGGCTGCACTTGGACTTATATGAATCTCTAAACCAACGAACGATAGAAAAAGCTACAGTTCGATGTTTAGAGCTTCGTCGCGTGATATTAAGAATCAGCAACACAAGATCTTTATTTTGAAAATCGATGAATAAAATAAGCAAGGTTTTTATTTTTATAAATAGGAAAAGTAACCCTAATCCACATATGCACAAGGCCCAAGACAACTTTGGCTGCACTTGGACTTATACAAATTCTAAAACAACGAATAGCAAAAAAGCTACCAGTTCGTGTTTAGAGCTCGTCAACGTGAGAATAGGACTCGCAAAACAAGACCTTTATTTTGAAAATCGATGAATAAAATGAGCAAGGTTTTTATTTTGGAAAAGGAAAAGCAACCCTAATCCACATATGCACACAGGCACAAGACAGACTACGGCTACATTTGGACCTATACGAATCTCTCAAACAACGAACGTGCAAAAAGCTACCAGCTTGTGCTTAGAGCTCGTCGCGTGAGATTAAGAATCGCAACACTAAGATCTTTATTTTGAAAATCGATGAATAAAATGAGCAAGGTTTTTATTTTGATAAAAAGGAAAAGCAACCCTAATCCACATATGCACAAGGCCCAAGACAGCTTCGGCTGCACTTGGATTTATACGAATCTCAAACAACGAACATGCAGAAAAAGCTACCAACTCAGTGTTTAGAGCTCGTACCGCATGAGAATAAGACTGCGCAAAACAAGACCTTTATTTTGAAAATCGAAGAATAAAACTAGCAAGGTTTTTATTTTGGTTAAAAGGAAAAGCAACCCTAATCCACATATGCTCAAGGCCCAAGACAACTACGGCTGTACTTGGACCTATACGAATCTCTAAACAACGAAAGCGAGAAAAGCTACAGTTCGTGCTTAGAGCTCGGTCGCGTGAGATTAAGAATCGCAACACAAGATCTTTATTTTGAAAATCGAAGAATAAAATGAGCAAGGTTTTTATTTTGATAAAAAGGAAAAGCAACCACTAATCCACATATGCCTGAGGCCCCGAAGACAACTACGGCTGCACTTGGAGTTATACGAATCTCTAAACAACGAACGGGAGAAAAAGCTACCGGTTCGTGTTTGAGCATCAAATCGCGTGAGATTAAAAATAGCAACACAAGATCTTTATTTTGAAAATCGATGAATAAAATGAGCAAGGTTTTTATTTTGATAAAGGAAAAGCAACCCTAATCCACATATGCACAAGGCCCAAGACAACTTCAAGCTGCACTTGGACTTATACGAATCTCTAACCAACGAACAATGAGAAAAAGTTACGAGTTCATGTTAAGAGTCGTCGCGGATATTAAGAATCGCAACACAAGATCTTTATTTTGAAAATCGATGAATAAAATGAGCAAGGTTTTTATTTTGGTAAAAAGGAAAAGCAACACTAATCCACATATGTACAAGACAACTCGGGCTGCACTTGGACTTATACGAATCTCTAACCAACGAACAGCAGAAAAAGCTACCAGTTCGTGTTTAGAGCTCGTCGCGTGATATTAAGAATCGCAACACAAGATCTTTATTTTGAAAATCGATGAATAAAATGAGCAAGGTTTTTATTTTGATAAAAAGGAAAAGCAACCCTAATCCACATATGCACAAGGCCGAAGACAACTTCCGCTGCACTTGGACTTATACGAATCTCTAACCAACGACAAAGAAAAAGCTACGGTTCGTGTTTAGAGCCTGTCGCGTGATATTAAGAATCGCAACACAAGATCTTTATTTTGAAAATCGATGAATAAAATGAGCAAGGTTTTTATTTTGATAAAAAGGAAAAGCAACCCTAATCCACATATGCACAAGGCCCAAGACAACTTTGGCTGCACTTGGACTTATACAAATCTCTAAACAACGAACAGCAGAAAATGCTACCAGTTCGTGTTTAGAGCTAAATCAACGTGAGAATAAGACTCGCAAAACAAGACCTTTATTTTGAAAAATCGATGAATAAAATGAGCAAGGTTTTTATTTTCGAAAAAAAGGAAAAGCAACCCTAATCCACATATGCACAAGGCACAAGACAACTACGGCTGTACTTGGACCTATACGAAAATCTAAACAACGAATAGAAGAAAAAAGCTACCAGTTCGTGCTTAGAGCTCGTGCGCGTGAGATTAAGAATCGCAACACAAGATCTTTATTTTGAAAATCGATGAATAAAATGAGCAAGGTTTTTATTTTGATAAAAAGGAAAAGAAACTGTAATCCACATATGCACAAGGCCCAAGACAACTTCGGCTGCACTTGGACTTATACAATCTCTAAACAACGGAAACGTCAGAAAAAGCTACGGTTCGTGTTTTAGGAGCTGTCACATGAGAATAAGACTCGCAAAACAAGACCTTTATTTTTGAAAATCGAAGAATAAAACTAGCAAGGTTTTTATTTTGGTGAAAAGGAAAAGCAACCCTAATCCACATATGCACAAGGCCCAAGACAACTACTACGTACTTGGACCTATACGAATCTCTAAACAACGAAAAGCGAGAAAAAGCTACCGGTTAGATTGCTTAGAGCTGGTCGCGCGAAAATTAAGAATCGCAACACAAGATCTTTATTTTGAAAATCGAAGAATAAAATGAGCAAGGTTTTTATTTTGATAAAAAGGAAAAGCAACCCTAATCCACATATGCACAAGGCCCAAGACAACTACGGCTGCACTTGGAGTTATACGAATCTCTAAACAACGAACAGGAGAAAAAGCAACCAGTTCGTGTTTAGACCTCGTCGCGTGAGATTAAGAATAGCAACACAAGATCTTTATTTTGAAAATCGATGAATAAAATGAGCAAGGTTTTTATTTTGATAAAAAGGAAAAAGCAACCTAATCCACATATGCACAAGGCCCAATACAACTTCTCGCTGCACTTGGACTTATACGAATCTCTAACCAACGAACAATGAGAAAAATTCTGAGTTCATGTTAAGAGCTGACGTGATATTAAGAATCGCAACACAAGATCTTTAGTTTGAAAATCGATGAATAAAATGAGCAAGGTTTTTATTTTGGTAAAAAGGAAAAAGCAACCCTAATCCACATATGCACAAGGCCGAAGACAACTTCGGCCGCATTCTTGACTTATACGAATCTCTAACCAAGCAAAGCGGAAAGCTACCAATTAACGTGTTTAGAGCTCGTCGGCAAGATATTAAGAATCGCAACATGAGATCTTTTATTTTGAAAATCGATGAATAAAATGAGCAAGGTTTTAATTTTGATAAAAAGGAAAGCAATCCTAATCCGCATATGCACAAGACCGGCGACAACTTCGGCTGCACTTGACTTATACAAATCTATAACCAACGAATGTAAAGAGAAAAAGCTACCGAGTCGTGTTTAAAGCCCTCGTCGCGTGAGATTAAGACTGCAAAACAAGACCTTTATTTTGAAAATCGATGAATAAAATGAGCAAGGTTGTTATTTTCGAATAAGGAAAAGCAACCCTAATCCACACATATGCACAAGGCACAAGACAACTACGTCGTATTTCTGGACCTATACGGGCCCTAAACAACGAACGACGGTAAAAAAGCTACCAGTTTGTGTTTAGAGCTCGTCGCGTGAGATTAAGAATCGCAAAACAAGACCTTTATTTTGAAAATCGAAGAATAAAATGAGCAAGGTTTTATTTTTGGTGAAAAGGGAAAGCAACCCTAATCCCACATATGCACAAGGCCCAAGATAACTACGGCTGTACTTGGACCTATACGAATATCTAAACGACGAGCAATGAGAAAAAGCTACCAGTTCGTGCTTAGAGCCTCGCGTGAGATTAAGAATCGCAACACAAGATCTTTATTTTGGAAAATCGATGAATAAAATGAGCAAGGTTTTTATTTTGATAAAAAGGAAAAGCAACCCTAATCCACATATGCACAAGACAACTTTGGCTGCACTTGACTTATACAAATCTCTAAACAACGAATGCCAGAAAAAGCTACTAGTTCGTGTTTAGAGCTCGTCGCAGTCCGAGAATAAGACCCGCAAAACAAGACCTTTATTTTGAAAATCGATGAATAAAATGAGCAAGGTTTTCATTTTCGGAAAGGAAAAGCAACCCTAATCCATATGCACAAGGCAAGACAACTACGAAATTTGTACTTGGACTATACGACTCTCTAAACAACGAAGAAGAAAAAAACGTCATTAAAGTGCTTAGAGCTCGTCGCGTGAGATTAAGAATCGCAACACAAGATCTTTATTTTGAAAATCGATGAATAAAATGAGCAAGGTTTTTATTTTGATAAAAAGGAAAAAGAAACTCTAATCCACATATGCACAAGGCCCAAGACAACTTCGCCGCACTTGGACTTATAATTTTAATCTCTAAACAACGAACGACGAGAAAAAGCTACCGGTTAAGTGTTTAGAGCTCACACACGTGAGAATAAGACTGTGAAAACAAGACCTTTATTTTGAAAATCGATGAATAAAATGAGCAAGGTTTTTATTTTCGGAATAAGGAAAGAAACCTAATCCACATATGCATAAGGCACAAGACAACTACGGCTGTACTTGGACCTATACGATTTCTAAACAACTGGCAATGAGAGAAAAAGCTACTGAGTTTGGCATGTTTAGAGCTCGTCGTGAATTAAGAATCACAATCGCAAAACAAGACCTTTATTTTGAAAATCGAAGAATAAAATGAGCAAGGTGTTTATTTTGGTGAAAAGGAAAAGCAACCCTAATCCACATATGCACAAGGCCCAAGATAACTACGGGCAGTTTCTTGGACCTATACGAATATCTAAACGACGAGCAATGAAAAAGCACCAGTTCGTGCTTAGAGCTCGTCGCGTGAGATTAAGAATCGCAACACAAGATCTTTATTTTGAAAATCGATGAATAAAATGAGCAAGGTTTTTATTTTGATAAAAAAGGAAAAGCAACCCTAATCCACATATGCACAAGGCCCAAGACAACTTGGCTGCACTTGGACTTATACAAATCTCTAAACAACGACGAACAGCGAGAAAAAGCTACCAGTTAGAGTGTTTAGAGCTCGTCAGCGATGAGAATAAGACTGTAAAAACAAGACCTTTATTTTGAAAATCGATGAATAAAATGAGCAAGGTTTTTATTTTAGGAAAAAAGGAAAAGCAACCCTAATCCACATATGCACAAGGCACAAGACAACTACGGCTGTACTTGGACCTATACGGAAAATCTCTAAACAACGAATAGAAGAAAAAGCTACCAACAGTGTTAGAGCTCGTCGCGGAGATTAAGAATCGCAACACAAGATCTTTATTTTGAAAATCGATGAATAAAATAAGCAAGGTTTTTATTTTGATAAAAAGGAAAAGAAACTCTAATCCACATATGCACAAGGCCCAAGACAACTTCGGCTGCACTTGGACTTATACGAATCTACTAAAACAACGAACAATGAGAAAGCTACCGGTTCGTGTTTAGAGCTCAGTCACATGAAATAAGACTACGCAAAAAACAAGACCTTTATTTTGAAAATCGAAGAATAAAATGAGCAAGGTTTTTATTTTGGTGAAAAGGAAAAGCAACCCTAATCCACATATGCACAAGGCCCAAGATAACTACGGCTGTACTTGGACCTATACGAATATCTAAACGACGAACAGCAGAAAAAGCTACCAGTTCGTGCTTTAGGAGCTACGTCGCGTGAGATTAAGAATAGCAACACAAGATCTTTATTTGAAAATCGATGAATAAAATGAGCAAGGTTTTTATTTTGGTGAAAAGGAAAAGCAACCCTAATCCACGTATGCACAAGGCCAAGACACTTCTGTTTGTACTTGGACCTATACGAATATCTAAACGACAGACAGCGAGGAAAAAGCTGCAGTTCGTGCTTAGAGCTCGTCGCGTGAGATTAAGAATCGCAACACAGATCTTTATTTTGAAAATCGATGAATAAAATGAGCAAGGTTTTTATTTTGATAAAAAGGAAAAGCTTAACCTAATCACGTATACCTGAGCCCAAGAGACAGCTTTGGCTTGCACTTGGACTTATACAAATCTCTAAATAACGAACAGCATGAAAGCTACCAGCTTCATGTTTAGAGCTCGTCGCGTGAGAATAAGACTCGCAAAACAAGACCTTTATTTTGAAAATCGATGAATAAAATGAGCAAGGTTTTTAATTTCGGAAAAAAGGAAAAGCAACCCTAATCCACATATGCACAAGGCACAAGACAACTACGAACTGTACTTGGACTCTATACGAATCTCTAAACAACGAACAGCAGAAAAAGCTACCAGTTCGTGCTTAGAGCTCGTCGCGTGAGATTAAGAATCGCAACACAAGATCTTTATTTTGAAAATCGATGAATAAAATGAGCAAGGTTTTTATTTTGATAAAAAGGAAAAGAAACTCTAATCCACATATGCACAAGGCCCAAGACAACTTCGGCTGCACTTGGACTTATACGAATCTCTAAACAACGAACAGCAGAAAAAGCTACCAGTTCGTGTTTAGAGCTCGTCGCGTGAGAATAAGACTCGCAAAACAAGACCTTTATTTTGAAAATCGATGAATAAAATGAGCAAGGTTTTTATTTTCGAAAAAGGAAAAGCAACCCTAATCCACATATGCACAAGGCACAAGACAACTACGGCTGTACTTGGACCTATACGAATCTCTAAACAACGAACAGAAGAAAAAGCTACCAGTTCGTGCTTAGAGCTCGTCGCGTGAGATTAAGAATCGCAAAACAAGACCTTTATTTTGAAAATCGATGAATAAAATGAGCAAGGTTTTTATTTTGATAAAAAGGAAAAGAAACTCTAATCCACATATGCACAAGGCCCAAGACAACTTCGGCTGCACTTGGACTTATACGAATCTCTAAACAACGAACAACAAGAAAAGCTACCAGTTCGTGTTTAGAGCACAGTCACGTGAGAATAAGACTCGCAGAAACAAGACCTTTATTTTGAAAATCGATGAATAAAATGAGCAAGGTTTTATTTTCGGAAAAAGGAAAAGCAACCCTAATCCACATATGCACAAGGCACAAGACAACTACGGCTGCTACTTGGACCTATACGAATCTCTAAACAACGAACGTAAGAAAAAGCTACTGGGTCGTGCTTAGAGCTCGTCGCTGTGAGATTAAGAATCGCAACACAAGATCTTTATTTTGAAAATCGATGAATAACATGAGCAAGGTTTTTATTTTGATAAAAAGGAAAAGAAACTCTAATCCACATATGCACAAGGCCCAAGACAACTCGGCCGCACTTGGACTTATACGAATCTCTAAACAACGAACAACAGAAAGCTACCAGTTCGTGTTTAGAGCTCGTCACATGAGAATAAGACTCGCAAAACAAGACCTTTATTTTGAAAATCGATGAATAAAATGAGCAAGGTTTTTATTTTCGAATAAGGAAAAAGCAACCCTAATCCACATATGCACAAGGCACAAGACAACTACGATTTGTACTTGGACCTATATCAATTCTCTAAACAACACAACAAAGAAAGCT
>JAMKYM010000043.1:0-52263 GCA_026541065.1 Canavalia ensiformis | reverse complement strand
TGTAGATTTTCCTCTGGCTACTCGTTGTTTAGAGATTGGTGTAAGTCCAAGTGCAGCCGTAGTTGTCTCGGGCCTTGTGCATAGTGATTAAGGTTGCTTTTCCTTTTTCCCAAACAAGTACCTTGCTCGTTTTATTCATTCGATTATTCAAAATATAGGTCTTGTTCTTTGCGATTCTTAATCTCACGCTGATTCGAGCTCTAAACACGAACTTCAGTAGCTTTTTCTACCGCTTCGTTGTTTAGAGATTTGTATAAGTCCAAGTGCAGCTCGAAGCCAGTTTTGAGCCTCAGTGCATGCGTGGATTAGTGGTCGTTTTTCCTTTTTATCAAAATAAAAAAACCTTTCTAATTTTATTCATCGATTTTCAAAATAAATATTTTGTGTTGCGATTCTCACATCTACGCGACGAGCTCTAAGCACGAATTGGTAGCTTTTTCTCGTCGCTCGTTGTGTTTAGCAGACCTCTGATAGGTTCAAGTACAGCCGTAGTTGTCTTGGGCCTTGTGCATATTGTGGATTGTAGGTTGCTTTTCCTTTTTACCCAAATAGAAACATTGCTCATTTTATTCTTCGATTTTAAAAATAAAGGTCTTGCTTTGCGACGATTCTTAATCTCACGCGACTTAGGTAGCGCTTAAAACACGAACTCGGTAGCTTTTTTTGTCGGCTTCGGTTATTTAGAGATTCGTCCATAAGTCCAAGTGCAGCCGTAGTCGGTCTTCGGGGCCTCAGTGCATATACAAGTGGGATTGGGGTGGTGGGTTTTCCTTTTTACCAAAACAAAACCTCGATCATTTTATTCTTCGATTTTCAAAATAAAGGTCTTGCTTGGCGATCTTCCCATTCTTCACGCTGACGCAGCTCTAAACACGAACTCGGTAGCATTTTTCTCGCCGGTTTCAGTTGTTTACACATTCGTATAAGTCCAAGTGCAGCCGGTTGTTCTGGCTACGCAGTATACGTGGATTAGGTGGTTTAAGCCTTTTTTATCAAAATAAAAACCTTTGCTCGTTTTATCTCATCGATTTTAAAATAAAGATCCCGTGTTGCGGTCTCTTAATCTCACGTGACGCAGCTCTAAGCACGAACTAGCAGGCTTTTTCTCAAGCTATTAGTCAAGCTTGTAGAGATCTCGTATAAGTCCAAGTGCAGCACGGCAAGTCGTGTTGGGCTCTTGTGCATGTGTGGATTAGTGTTGCTTTTCCTTTTTACCAAAATAAAACCTTGCTCATTTTATTCATCGATTTTCAAAATAAAGATCTTAGTGTTGCGATTCTTAATCTAATCGCTGACGAAATCTAAACACGAATCGGTAGCTTTTTCTCGTTGCTCGTTGTTTAGAGATTCTGTAGTCCAAGTGTACCAGAGTTGTCTTTGGGCCTCGTGCATATGTGGATTAGGAGTCTGCTTTTCCTTTTTATCAAAATAAAAACCTTGCTCCATTTTATTCATCGATTTTCAAAATAAAGATCTTGTGTTCGCGATTCTTAATCCTCACGCGACGAGCTCTAAAGACGAACTGGCAGCTTTTTCTCACAGTTCGTTTGTTTAGAGATTCGTATAAGTCCAAGTGCAGCCAAGTTGATCTTGAGCCTTGTGCATATGTGGATTAGGGTTGCTTTTCCTTTTATCAAAATAAAAACCTTGCTCATTTTATTCATCGATTTTCAAAATAAAGATCTTGTGTTGCGATTCTTAATCTCATGCGACGAGCTCTAAAGACGAACCGGTAGCTTTTTCGTCGTTCGTTATTTTTAGTAGATTTGTATAAGTCCAAGTGCACCTAAGCCTTGTCTTGAGCTCAGGCATGTGGATTAGGGTTCCTTTTCCTTTATCAAAAATAAAAACCTTTCCCTGTTTTGCCTCATCGATTTTCAAAATAAAGATCTGTGTTTACATTCTTGTAATCTCACGGGCGACGAGCTCTAAGCACGAACCTGCAGCTTTTTCTCGCCGTTCGTTGTTTAGAGATTCGTATAGGTCCAAGTACACGTAGTTGTCTTGGGCCTTGTGCATATGTGGATTAGGGTTTCTTTTCCTTTTTCTCAAATAAAACCTTCCTCATTTTATTCATCGATTTTCAAAATAAATATTTTGTGTTGCGATTCTCAATTCACGCGACGAGCTCTAATCACTAACCGTAGCTTTTTCATGGTCGTTTTTTAGAGACTCTGACAGTTCAAGTCGTAGTTGTCTTGGGCCTTGTGCATATGTGGATTAGAGTTGCTTTTTCCTTTTTACCAAAATAGAAACATTGCTCATTTTATTCTTCGTATTTTAAAAATAAAGGTCTTGTTTTGCGATTCTTAATCTCACGCGACGAGCGCTAAAACACGAACCGGTAGCTTTTTCCTCACATTTCCTCGTTATTTAGAGATTCTCAGAGGTCCATGCAAAGTAGTAGTTGTCTCTGGCCTTGTGCATATGTGGATTAGGGTGGGTTTTCCTTTTTACCAAAATAAAAACCTTGATCATTTTATTCTTCGATTTTCAAAATAAAGATCTTGATGCGATTTTTATCTAACGCGACGAAAATCAAACACGAACCTAGCTTTTTCCTCATTGTTCTTCTTTATTCGTATAAGTCCAAGTGCAAGAAGTTGTCTTGGGCCATGTGCATATGTGGATTAGGGTTGCTTTTCCTTTTTATCCGAATAAAAACCTGTACTCATTTTATTCATCGAATTTTAAAAATAAAGATCTTTTGTGTTGCGATTCTTAATCTCACGTAATGACGAGCTCTCTAAGCACGAACTAGTAGCTTTTTCTCGTTAGTTGTTTAGAGATTCGTATAAGTCCAAGTGCAAATGGGTTGTCTTGGGCCTTGTGCATATGTGGATTAGGGTTGCTTTTCCTTTTATCAAAGTAAAAACCTTGCTCATTTTATTCATCGATTTTCAAAATAAAGATCTGCGTTGCGATTCTTAATCCTAAAGCGGCGAAATCTAAACACTTAACTGGTAGCTTTTTCTCGCTCGTTCGTTGTTTAGAGATTCGTGTAGGTCCAAGTGCTGACCAGGAAGGTGTCTTTGGCCTTGTGCATATGTGGATTAGGTTGCTTTTCCTTTTTATCAAAATAAAAACCTTGCTCATTTTATTCATCGATTTTTCAAAATAAAGATCTTGTGTTGCGATTCTTAATCTCACGCGGATTACTGCCAAACACGCCGGTAGCCTTTTTCTCGCCGTTGCGTTATTTAGAGATTCGTATAAGTCCAAGTGCAGCGTAGTTGTCTTCTGGTCTTGTGCATATGTGGATTAGGTGGGTTTTCCTTTTTACAAAATAAAACCTTGATCATTTTATTCTTCGATTTTCAAAGTAAAGGTCTCGTTTTTGCGATTCTTAATCTCAATACCTATAAAGCCTCTAAACACGAATCGGTAGCTTTTTCTCATTGACTCGTTATTTACAGATTCGTATAAGTCCAAGTGCACTAGGTTGTCTTGGGCTACGTGTATAAGTGGATTAGTGTTGCTTTTCCTTTTTATCAAAATAAAAACTTGCTCATTTTATTCATCGATTTTAAAAATAAAAGATCCCGTGTCGCGATTCTTAATCTCACGTGACGAGCTCTAAGCACGAACTAGTAGCTTTTTCTGGCCGTTAGTTGTTTAGGGATTCGTATAAGTCCAAAGACAAAGTTGTGTTCCCCGGGCCTTGTGCATATGTGGATTAGGGTTGCTTTTCCTTTTTATCAAAATAAAAACCTTGCTCATTTTATTCATCTATTTTCAAAATAAAGATCTTGCGTTGCGATTCTGTTAACGCGACGAAATCTAAACACGAACTGCAGCGTTTTTCATTGCTCGTTGTTTAGAGATTCCGTAGGTCCAAGTGCAGCCGTAGTTGTTCTGTGGCCTTGTGCATATCGTGGATTAGGGTTGTTTTTCCTTTTTATCAAAATAAAACTCGCTTCATTTTATTCATCGATTTTCAAAATAAAGATCTTGTAGTTGCGATTCTTAATCTCACGCGACGAGCTCTAAACACGAACCGGT
The DNA here is from genome assembly GCA_026541065.1 of Canavalia ensiformis. Taxonomy (NCBI): domain Eukaryota; kingdom Viridiplantae; phylum Streptophyta; class Magnoliopsida; order Fabales; family Fabaceae; genus Canavalia; species Canavalia ensiformis. Next base: position 48,261 of record JAMKYM010000043.1, on the reverse strand, counting down.
AGCTTTTTCTCGTCTCGTTATTTGGAGATTCGTATAAGTCCAAGTGCGCCTGTAGTTGTCTTGGGCCTTCAGGTATGTGGATTAAAGGCTTTTCCATTTTACCAAAATAAAAACCTTGCTCATTTTATTCTTCGATTTTCAAGATGTACAGGTCCTGTTTTGCGATTCTTAATTTCACGCAACGAGCTCTAAACACGAACCGGTAGCTTTTTCCTGCTGTTCTTGATTTAGAGATTCGTATAAGTCCAAGTGCAACCGTAGTTGTCTTGGGCCTTGTGCATATGGATTAGGGGTTGCTTTCCATTTTACCAAAATAAAAACCTTGCTCATTTTATTCTTCGATTTTGAAATGAGGTCTGTTTTGCGATTCTTAATATCCACGCGATTTAGCTCTAAACACGAACCGGTAATGCTTTCTTTTCTTGTTCGTTGTTTAGAGATTCATATAGGTACAAGTACAGCGTAGTTGTCTTGGGCCTTGTGCATATATGGATTAGGTACCCTTTTCCTTTTTCTCAAAATAAAAACCTTCCTCATTTTTCATCGATTTTCAAAATAAATATTTTGTGTTGCGATTCTCAATCTCACGCGATAATGAGCTCTAATCACGAACCGGTAGCTTTTTCTCGGGCCGTTCGTTGTTTAAGAGATTCGTATAGGTCCAAGTCTGTAGGTCAGTTGTCTTGGGCCTTGTGCATATGTGGATTAGGTTTTCTTTCCTTTTTTCTCAAAATAAAACCTTCCTCATTTTATTCATCGATTTTCAAAATAAATATTTTGTGTTGCGATTCTCAACCTCAAAGCATTTGTGCTCTATCACGAACCGGTAGCTTTTTCTCGTCTGTTCGTTGTTTAGGAGACTCGTATAGGTTCAAGTACAAAGCCGTATTAGTTGTCTTGGGCCTTGTGCATATATGGATTAGGGTTGCTTTTCCTTTTTACCAAAATAGAAACATTTGCTCATTTTATTCTTAATTTTAAAAATAAAGGTCTTGTTTTGCGATTCTTATCTCCACGCGACGAGCTAAACACGAATCGGTAGCTTTTTCGCCGTTCGTTATTTAGAGATTCGTATAAGTCCAAGTGCAACCGTAGTTGTCTTGGGCCTTGTGCATATGTGGATTAGGAGGGTTTTCTTACCAAAATAAAAACCTTGATCATTTTATTCTTCTCGATTTTCAAAATAAAGGTCTTGTTTTCTTGTATGGTCTTAATCTCACGCGACGAGCTCTAAACACGAACCGATAGCTTTTTCTGCTATTCGTTATTTACGTATTCGTATAAGTCCAAGTGCAGCCCGAAGTTGTCTTGGGCCATGTGCATATGTGGATTAGGGTTGCTTTTCCTTTTTACAAAAATAAAACCTTGCTCATTTTATTCATCGATTTTAAAAGTAAAGATCCCGTGGTTGCGATTCTTAATCTCACGTGACGAGCTCCTGCCACCTTAACTAGTAGCTTTTACGTTTAGTTGTTTAGAGATTCGTATAAGTCCAAGTGCGACTTTGAAGTTGTCTTGGGCCTTGTGCATATCTGGATTAGGTTGCACCCTTTTATCAAAATAAAAACCTTGCTCATTTTATTCATCGATTTTCAAAATAAAGATCTTGCGATTCTTAATCTAACGTTTATTTAAATCTAAACACTAACCGGTAGCTTTTTCATTGCTCGTTGTTTAGAGATTCGTGTAGGTCCAAGTCCCGTAGTTGTCTTGGGCCTTGTGCATATGTGGATTAGGGTTGCTTTTCCTTTTTATCAAAATAAAAACCTTGCTCATTTTATTCATCGATTTTCAAAATAAAGATCTGTATTTGCGATTCTTAATCTCACGCGATTTAGCGCTAAACACGAACCGGTAGCTTTTTTTCTCATTCGTTATTTAGAGATTCGTATAAGTCCAAGTGCAGCCGTAGTTGTCTTGGGCCTTGTGCATATGTGGATTAGGGTGGGTTTTCCTTTTTGCCAAAATAAAAACCTGATCATTTTATTCTTTCGATTTTCAAAGTAAAGGTCTTGTTTTGCGATTCTTAATCTCACGCGACAGGCTCTAAACACGAACTGGTAGCTTTTTCTCGGGCTGTCGTTATTCTGGTCGTATAAGTCCAAGTGCAGCAAGTTGTCTTGGGCCATGTGCATATGTGGATTAGTGTTGCTTTTTCTTTTTATCAAAATAAAAACCTTGCTCATTTTATTCATCGATTTTAAAAATAAAGATCCTGTTGCGATTCTTAATCTCACGTGACGAGCTCTAAGCACGAACTAGTAGCTTTTTCTTGTTAGTTGTTTAGAGATTCGTATAAGTCCAAATGCAGTGAAGTTGTGTTGGGCCTTGTGCAAATGTGGATTAGGTTGCTTTTCCTTTTTATCAAAATAAAAACCTTGCTCATTTTATTCATCGATTTTCAAGTAAAGATCTTGCGTTGCGATTTTTAACTCATTGCGATTTAAATCTAAACACGAACCGGTAGCTTTTTCTCATTGCTCTCGTTGTTTAGAGATTCGTGTAGGTCCAAGTACAAACTCGTAGTTGTCTTGGGCCTTGTGCATATGTGGATTAGGGTTGCTTTTCCTTATATCAAAATAAAAACCTTTGCTCATTTTATTCATCGATTTTCAAAATAAAGATCTTGTGTTGCGATTCTCTAATCTCACATGATGAGCTCTAAACACGAACCAGCTTTTTCTCGTTCAAGTATTTGTGAGATTTCGTATAAGTCCCAAGTGCAACCGTAGTTGTCTTGGGCCTTGTCATACGTGGATTAGGGTTGCTTTTCCATTTTACCAAAATAAAAACCTTGCTCATTTTATTCTTCGATTTTCAAAATAGAGGTCTTGTTTTACGATTCTTAATATCACGCTGACAGGCTCTAAACACGAACCGGTAGCTTTTTCTCATTGCTCGTTGTTTAGAGATTCATATAGGTACAAGTACAGCCGTAGTTGTCTTGGGCCTTGTGCATATGTGGATTAGGGTATCTTTTCCTTTTTCCAAAAATAAAAACCTTGCTTATTTTATTAATCGATTTTCAAAATAAAGGTCTTGTTTTGCGATTCTTACTCTCACACGACGAGCTCTAAACACGAACTGGTAGCTTTTTCTACTGTTCGTTGTTTAGAGATTCGTATAAGTCCAAGTGCAGCCGAAGTTGTGTTGGGCCTTGTGCATATGTGGATTAGGGTTGCTTTTCCTTTTTATCAAAATAAAAACCTTCCTCATTTTATTCATCGATTTTCAAAATAAAGATCTTGTGTTGCGATTCTTAATCTCAGGCGACGAGCTCTAAACACGAACTGGTAGCTTTTTCTGCTGTTCGTTGTTTAGAGATTCGTATAAGTCCAAGTGCAGCCGTAGTTGTCTTGGGCCTTGTGCATATATGGATTCGGGTTGCTTTTCCTTTTTATCAAAATAAAAACCTTGCTCATTTTATTCATCGATTTTAAAAATAAAGAGCTTGTGTTGCGATTCTTAATCTCACGCGACGAGCTCTAAGCACGAACTGGTAGCTTTTTTTCTCATTGCTCGTTGTTTAGAGATTCGTATAAGTCCAACTGCAGCCGTAGTTGTCTTGGGCCTTGTGCTTGTGTGGATTAGGGTTGCTTTTCCTTTTTATCAAAATAAAAACCTTGCTCATTTTATTCATCGATTTTAAAAATAAAGATCTTGTGTTGCGATTCTTAATCTCACGCGGCGAGCTCTAGCACGAACTGGTAGCTTTTTCCGTGTTCGTTGTTTAGGGAGATTCGTATAGGTCCAAGTACAGCTGTAGTTGTCTTGGGCCTTGTGCATATGTGGATTAGGTTGCTTTTCCTTTTACCAAAATAAAAACCTTGCTCCTTTTATTCTTCGATTTTCAAAATAAAGGTCTTGTTTTGCGATTCTCAATCTCACGCGGCGAGAGCTTTAAACACGAACCGGTAGCTTTTACGCATTGTTCGTTGTTTAGAGATTCGTATAGGTCCAAGTCACAGCGTAGTTGTCTTGGGCCTTGTGCATATGTGGATTAGAGTTGCTTTTCCTTGTTGCCAAAATAAAAACCATGCTCATTTTATTCATCGATTTTCAAAATAAAGGTCTTGTTTTGAGTTTCTTAATCTCACGCGACGAGCTCTAAAACATGAACTTGTAGTTTTTTCTCGCGGTCGTTGTTTAGAGATTCGTATAGGTCCAAGTACAGCCGTAGTTGTCTTGGGCCTTGTGCATATGTGGATTAGGGTTGCTTTTCCTTTTTACCAAAATAAAAACCTTGCTCCTTTTATTCTTCGATTTTCAAAATAAAGGTCTTGTTTTGCGATTCTTAATCTCACGCGACGAGCTTTAAACACTATGGTAGCTTTTCTGCATTTCGATGTTTAGAGATTCATATAGGTACAAGTACAGCCGTAGTTGTCTTGGGCCCAGGTCCATATGTGGATTAGAGTTGCTTTTCCTTTTCCCAAAATAAAACCCTTTGCTCATTTTATTCATCGATTTTCGAAATAAAGGTCTTGTTTTGCGATTCTTAATCTCACGCGACGAGCTCTAAACACGAACTTGTAGCTTTTTCGAGTTCGTTGTTTAGAGATTCGTAAAGTCCAAGTGCAGCTAGAAGTTGTGTTGGGCCTTGTGCATATGTGGATTAGGGTTGCTTTTCCTTTTTATCAAAATAAAAACCTTGCTCATTTTATTCATCGATTTTCAAAATAAAGATCTTGTGTTGCGATTCTTAATCTCACGCTAAAGCTCTAAAGACGGGGCGGTAGCTTTTTCTCACATTTCGTTGTTTAGAGATTTGTATAAGTCAAGTGCGGCCGAAGTTTGTCTTGAGCCTTGTGCATATGTGGATTGGGGTTGCTTTTCCTTTTTATCAAAATAAAAACCTCCCTCATTTTATTCATCGATTTTCAAAATAAAGATCTTGTGTTACGATTCTTAATCTCACGCGACGAGCTCTAAACAAGCACAACTGGTAGCTTTTTCCTGTTCGTTCTTTAGAGATTCAAGTATAGGTCCAAACGTGCCCGTAGTTGTCTTGGGCCTTGGCATATATGGATTAGGGTTTCTTTTCCTTTTCTCAAAATAAAAACCTTCCTCATTTTATTCATCGATTTTCAAAATAAATATTTTGTGTTGCGATTCTGAATCTCACGCGACGAAACTCTAATCACGAACCGTAGCTTTTTCTCTCATTGTCGTTGTTTAGAAGATTCGTATAAGTCCAAGTGCGGCGTAGTTGTCTTGGGCCTTGTGCATATGTGGATTCGGGTTGCTTTTCCTTTTATCAAAATAAAAACCTTGCTCATTTTATTCATCGATTTTAAAAATAAAGAGCTTGTGTTGCGATTCTTAATCTCACGCGAGAGCTCTAAACACGAACCGTGCTTTTCGTTCGTTATTTAGAAGATTCGTATAAGTCCAAGTGCAACCGTAGTTGTCTTGGGCCTTGTGCATATGTGGATTAGGGTTGCTTTTCCATTTTACCAAAATAAAAACCTTGCTCATTTTATTCTTCGATTTTCAAAATAGAGGTCTTGTTTTACGATTCTTAATATCACGCGACGAGCTCTAAACACGAACTGGTAGCTTTTTCTGCTGTTCGTTGTTTAGAGATTCATATAGGTACAAGTACAGCCGTAGTTGTCTTGGGCCTTGTGCATATGTGGATTAGGGTATCTTTTCCTTTTTCCAAAAATAAAAACCTTGCTTATTTTATTCATCGATTTTCAAAATAAAGGTCTTGTTTTGCGATTCTTACTCTCACACGACGAGCTCTAAACACGAACTGGTAGCTTTTTCTACTGTTCGTTGTTTAGAGATTCGTATAAGTCCAAGTGCAGCCGAAGTTGTGTTGGGCCTTGTGCATATGTGGATTAGGGTTGCTTTTCCTTTTTATCAAAATAAAAACCTTCCTCATTTTATTCATCGATTTTCAAAATAAAGATCTTGTGTTGCGATTCTTAATCTCAGGCGACGAGCTCTAAACACGAACTGGTAGCTTTTTCTGCTGTTCGTTGTTTAGAGATTCGTGTAGGTCCAAGTGCAGCCGTAGTTGTCTTGGGCCTTGTGCATATGTGGATTAGGGTTGCTTTTCCTTTTTATCAAAATAAAAACCTTGCTCATTTTATTCATCGATTTTCAAAATAAAGATCTTGTGTTGCGATTCTTAATCTCACGCGATTTAGCTCCCTAAACACCTAACCGGTAGCTTTTTCTGCTGTTCGTTATTTAGAGATTCGTATAAGTCCAAGTGCAGCCGTAGTTGTCTTGGGCCTTGTGCATATGTGGATTAGGGTTGCTTTTCCATTTTACCAAAATAAAAACCTTGCTCATTTTATTCTTCGATTTTCAAGATAGAGGTCTTGTTTTGCGATTCTTAATTTCACGCAACGAGCTCTAAACACGAACTGGTAGCTTTTTCTGCTGTTCTTTATTTAGAGATTCGTATAAGTCCAAGTGCAGCCGTAGTTGTCTTGGGCCTTGTGCATATGTGGATTAGGGTTGCTTTTCCATTTTACCAAAATAAAAACCTTGCTCATTTTATTCTTCGATTTTCGAAATAGAGGTCTTGTTTTGCGATTCTTAATATCACGCGACGAGCTCTAAACACGAACTGGTAGCTTTTTCTCATTAAATTTGTTTAGAGATTCATAGGTACAAGTACAAATAGTAGTTGTCTTGGGCCTTGTGCATATATGGATTAGGGTACCTTTTCCTTTTTCTCAAAATAAAAACCTTCCTCATTTTTTTCATCGATTTTCAAAATAAATATTTTGTGTTGCGATTCTCAATCTCACGCGACGAGCTCTAATCACGAACTGGTAGCTTTTTCTGCTGTTCGTTGTTTAGAGATTCGTATAGGTCCAAGTACAGCCGTAGTTGTCTTGGGCCTTGTGCATATGTGGATTAGGGTTTCTTTTCCTTTTTCTCAAAATAAAAACCTTCCTCATTTTATTCATCGATTTTCAAAATAAATATTTTGTGTTGCGATTCTCAACCTCAGGCGACGAGCTCTTATCACGAACTGGTAGCTTTTTCTGCTGTTCGTTGTTTAGAGACTCGTATAGGTTCAAGTACAGCCGTAGTTGTCTTGGGCCTTGTGCATATATGGATTAGGGTTGCTTTTCCTTTTTACCAAAATAGAAACATTGCTCATTTTATTCTTCGATTTTAAAAATAAAGGTCTTGTTTTGCGATTCTTAATCTCACGCGACGAGCGCTAAACACGAACTGGTAGCTTTTTCTGCTGTTCGTTATTTAGAGATTCGTATAAGTCCAAGTGCAACCGTAGTTGTCTTGGGCCTTGTGCATATGTGGATTAGGGAGGGTTTTCCTTTTTACCAAAATAAAAACCTTGATCATTTTATTCTTCGATTTTCAAAATAAAGGTCTTGTTTTGCGATTCTTAATCTCACGCGATTTGACTCTTAAACACGAACTGGTAGCTTTTACTCGCTATTCGTTATTTGGCTGTTCGTATAAGTCCAAGTGCAGCCGAAGTTGTCTTGGGCCATGTGCATATGTGGATTAGGGTTGCTTTTCCTTTTTACAAAATAAAAACCTTGCTCATTTTATTCATCGATTTTAAAAGTAAAGATCCTGTGTTGCGATTCTTAATCTCACGTGACGAGCTCTAAGCACGAACTAGTAGCTTTTTCTGCTGTTAGTTGTTTAGAGATTCGTATAAGTCCAAGTGCAGCTGAAGTTGTCTTGGGCCTTGTGCATATCTGGATTAGGGTTGCTTTTCCTTTTTATCAAAATAAAAACCTTGCTCATTTTATTCATCGATTTTCAAAATAAAGATCTTGCGTTGCGATTCTTAATCTAACGCGACGAAATCTAAACACGAACTGGTAGCTTTTTGGTTCGTTGTTTGGAGATTGTAGGTCCAAGTGCGTAGTAGTTGTCTTGGGCCTTGTGCATATGTGGATTAGGGTTGCTTTTCCTTTTTATCAAAATAAAAACCTTGCTCATTTTATTCATCGATTTTCAAAATAAAGATCTTGTGTTGCGATTCTTAATCTCACGCGACGAGCGCTAAACACGAACTGGTAGCTTTTTCTGCTGTTCGTTATTTAGAGATTCGTATAAGTCCAAGTGCAGCCGTAGTTGTCTTGGGCCTTGTGCATATGTGGATTAGGGTGGGTTTTCCTTTTTGCCAAAATAAAAACCTTGATCATTTTATTCTTCGATTTTCAAAGTAAAGGTCTTGTTTTGCGATTCTTAATCTCACGCGACGAGCTCTAAACACGAACTGGTAGCTTTTTCATTGCGTTATTCTGAGATTCTCGTATAAGTCCAAGTGCAGCCGAAGTTGTCTTGGGCCATGTGCATATGTGGATTAGTGTTGCTTTTTCTTTTTATCAAAATAAAAACCTTGCTCATTTTATTCATCGATTTTAAAAATAAAGATCCTGTGTTGCGATTCTTAATCTCACGTGACGAGCTCTAAGCACGAACTAGTAGCTTTTTTTACTGTTAGTTGTTTAGAGATTCGTATAAGTCCAAATGCAGCTGAAGTTGTGTTGGGCCTTGTGCATATGTGGATTAGGGTTGCTTTTCCTTTTTATCAAAATAAAAACCTTGCTCATTTTATTCATCGATTTTCAAAGTAAAGATCTTGCGTTGCGATTTTTAATCTAACGCGACGAAATCTAAACACGAACTGGTAGCTTTTTCTGCTGTTCGTTGTTTAGAGATTCGTGTAGGTCCAAGTACAGCCGTAGTTGTCTTGGGCCTTGTGCATATGTGGATTAGGGTTGCTTTTCCTTTATATCAAAATAAAAACCTTGCTCATTTTATTCATCGATTTTCAAAATAAAGATCTTGTGTTGCGATTCTTAATCTCACGCGACGAGCTCTAAACACGAACTGGTAGCTTTTTCTGCTGTTCGTTATTTAGAGATTCGTATAAGTCCAAGTGCAACCGTAGTTGTCTTGGGCCTTGTGCATATGTGGATTAGGGTTGCTTTTCCATTTTACCAAAATAAAAACCTTGCTCATTTTATTCTTCGATTTTCAAAATAGAGGTCTTGTTTTACGATTCTTAATATCACGCGACGAGCTCTAAACACGAACTGGTAGCTTTTTCTGCTGTTCGTTGTTTAGAGATTCATATAGGTACAAGTACAGCCGTAGTTGTCTTGGGCCTTGTGCATATGTGGATTAGGGTATCTTTTCCTTTTTCCAAAAATAAAAACCTTGCTTATTTTATTCATCGATTTTCAAAATAAAGGTCTTGTTTTGCGATTCTTACTCTCACACGACGACTCTAAACACGAACCGGTAGCTTTTTCTACGTTCGTTGTTTAGAGATTCGTATAAGTCAAGTGCAAGCTCGAAGTTGTGTTGGGCCTTGTGCATATGTGGATTAGGGTTGCTTTTCCTTTTTATCAAAATAAAAACCTTCCTCATTTTATTCATCGATTTTCAAAATAAAGATCTTGTGTTGCGATTCTTAATCTCAGGCGACGAGCTCTAAACACGAACTGGTAGCTTTTTTTCTCGCTTTCGTTGTTTAGAGATCGTATAAGTCCAAGTGCGCCGTAGTTGTCTTGGGCCTTGTGCATATGTGGATTCGGGTTGCTTTTCCTTTTTATCAAAATAAAAACCTTGCTCATTTTATTCATCGATTTTAAAAATAAAGAGCTTGTGTTGCGATTCTTAATCTCACGCGACGAGCTCTAAGCACGAACTGGTAGCTTTTTCTGCTGTTCGTTGTTTAGAGATTCGTACAAGTCCAACTGCAGCCGTAGTTGTCTTGGGCCTTGTGCTTGTGTGGATTAGGGTTGCTTTTCCTTTTTATCAAAATAAAAACCTTGCTCATTTTATTCATCGATTTTAAAAATAAAGATCTTGTGTTGCGATTCTTAATCTCACGCGACGAGCTCTAAAGCACCTGTAGGTAGCTTTTTTCTCGCTGTTCGTTGTTTAGAGATTCGTATAGGTCCAAGTACAGCTGTAGTTGTCTTGGGCCTTGTGCATATGTGGATTAGGGTTGCTTTTCCTTTTTACCAAAATAAAAACCTTGCTCCTTTTATTCTTCGATTTTCAAAATAAAGGTCTTGTTTTGCGATTCTCAATCTCACGCGACGAGCTTTAAACACGAACTGGTAGCTTTTTCTGCTGTTCGTTGTTTAGAGATTCGTATAGGTCCAAGTACAGCCGTAGTTGTCTTGGGCCTTGTGCATATGTGGATTAGAGTTGCTTTTCCTTGTTGCCAAAATAAAAACCATGCTCATTTTATTCATCGATTTTCAAAATAAAGGTCTTGTTTTGAGTTTCTTAATCTCACGCGACGAGCTCTAAACATGAACTTGTAGTTTTTTCTGCGGTTCGTTGTTTAGAGATTCGTATAGGTCCAAGTACAGCCGTAGTTGTCTTGGGCCTTGTGCATATGTGGATTAGGGTTGCTTTTCCTTTTTACCAAAATAAAAACCTTGCTCCTTTTATTCTTCGATTTTCAAAATAAAGGTCTTGTTTTGCGATTCTTAATCTCACGCGACGAGCTTTAAACACGAACTGGTAGCTTTTTCTGCTGTTCGATGTTTAGAGATTCATATAGGTACAAGTACAGCCGTAGTTGTCTTGGGCCTTGTGCATATGTGGATTAGGGTTGCTTTTCCTTTTTCCCAAAATAAAAACCTTGCTCATTTTATTCATCGATTTTCGAAATAAAGGTCTTGTTTTGCGATTCTTAATCTCACGCGACGAGCTCTAAACACGAACTTGTAGCTTTTTCTGCGGTTCGTTGTTTAGAGATTCGTATAAGTCCAAGTGCAGCCGAAGTTGTGTTGGGCCTTGTGCATATGTGGATTAGGGTTGCTTTTCCTTTTTATCAAAATAAAAACCTTGCTCATTTTATTCATCGATTTTCAAAATAAAGATCTTGTGTTGCGATTCTTAATCTCACGCTTTAGCTCTAAAGACGAACGGTAGCTTTTTCCGTTGTTTGAGATTTGTATAAGTCCAAGTGCGGCTGATTTGTCTTGAGCCTTGTGCATATGTGGATTAGGGTTGCTTTTCCTTTTTAAAAAAAAAAACCTCCCTCATTTTATTCATCGATTTTCAAAATAAAGATCTTGTGTTACGATTCTTAATCTCACGCGACGAGCTCTAAGCACTCTAACGGGGTAGCTTTTTCTCAGCTGTTCGTTCTTTAGAGATAGTATAGGTCCAAGTACAGTAGTAGTTGTCTTGGGCCTTGTGCATATATGGATTAGGGTTTCTTTTCCTTTTTCTCAAAATAAAAACCTTCCTCATTTTATTCATCGATTTTCAAAATAAATATTTTGTGTTGCGATTCCCTCGAATCTCACGCGATTTGAGCTCTAATCACGAACCGGTAGCTTTTCTGGCATTCGTTGTTTAGATTCGTATAGGTCCAAGAATACAGCGTAGTTGTCTTGGGCCTTGTGCATATGTGGATTAGGGTTTCTTTTCCTTTTTATCAAAATAAAAACCTTCCTCATTTTATTCATCGATTTTCAAAATAAATATTTTGTGTTGCGATTCTCAATCTCACGCGACGAGCTCTAATCACGAACTGGTAGCTTTTTCTGCTGTTCGTTGTTTAAGACTCGTATAGGTTCAAATACAGTTAGTAGTTGTCTTGGGCCTTGTGCATATGTGGATTAGGGTTGCTTTTCCTTTTTACCAAAATAGAAACATTGCTCATTTTATTCTTCGATTTTAAAAATAAAGGTCTTGTTTTGCGATTCTTAATCTCACGCGACGAGCGCTAAACACTAACTGGTAGCTTTTTCTGCTATTCGTTATTTAGAGATTCGTATAAGTCCAAGTGCAGCCGAAGTTGTCTTGGGCCATGTGCATATGTGGATTAGGGTTGCTTTTCCTTTTTATCAAAATAAAAACCTTGCTCATTTTATTCATCGATTTTAAAAATAAAGATCCTGTGTTGCGGTTCTTATTCTCACGTGACGAGCTCTAAGCACGAACTAGTAGCTTTTTCTCATTAGTTGTTTGGGATTCGTATAAGTCCAAGTGCAGCCGTAGTTGTCTTGGGCCTTGTGCATATGTGGATTAGGGTTGCTTTTCCTTTTTATCAAAATAAAAACCTTGCTCATTTTATTCATCGATTTTCAAAATAAAGATCTTGTGTTGCGATTCTTAATCTCACGCGACGAGCTCTAAAGACGAACTGGTAGCTTTTTCTGCTGTTCGTTGTTTAGAGATTTGTATAAGTCCAAGTGCAGCCGAAGCTGTCTTGAGCCTTGTGCATATGTGGATTAGGGTTGCTTTTCCTTTTTATCAAAATAAAAACCTTCCTCATTTTATTCATCGATTTTCAAAATAAAGATCTTGTGTTGCGATTCTTAATCTCACGCGACGAGCTCTAAGCACGAACTGGTAGCTTTTTCTGCTATTCGTTGTTTAGAGATTCGTATAGGTCCAAGTACAGCCGTAGTTGTCTTGGGCCCTGTGCATATGTGGATTAGGGTTTCTTTTCCTTTTTCTCAAAATAAAAAAACTTCCCGATTTTATTCGTCGATTTTCAAAATAAATATTTTGTGTTGCGATTCTCGATCTCACGCGACGAGCTCTAATCCTGAACCTAGCTTTTTCTCGCTTGTTCGTTGTTTAGAGACTCGTATAGGTTCAAGTACAGCCGTAGTTGTCTTGGGCCTTGTGCATATGAGGATTAGGGTTGCTTTTCCTTTTTACCAAAATAGAAACATTGCTCATTTTATTCTTCGATTTTAAAAATAAAGGTCTTATTTTGCGATTCTTAATCTCACGCGACGAGCGCTTAACACGAACTGGTAGCTTTTTGTGTTGTTCGTTATTTAGAGATTCGTATATGTCCAAGTGCACCCGTAGTTGTCTTGGGCCTTGTGCATATATGGATTAGGGTGGGTTTTCCTTTTTACCAAAATAAAAACCTTGACCATTTTATTCTTCGATTTTCAAAATAAAGGTCTTGTTTTGCGATTCTTAATCTCACGCGACGAGCTCTAAACACGAACTGGTAGCTTTTTCGTGTTCGTTATTTACAAATTCGTATAAGTCCAAGTGCAGCCGAAGTTGTGTTGGGCCATGTGCATATGTGGATTAGGGTTGCTTTTCCTTTTTATCAAAATTAAAACCTTGCTCATTTTATTCATCGATTTTAAAAATAAAGATCCTGTGTTGCGATTCTTAATCTCACGTGACGAGCTCTAAGCACGAACTAGTAGCTTTTTCTGCTGTTAGTTGTTTAGATATTCGTATAAGTCCAAGTGCAGCCGAAGTTGTGTTGGGCCTTGTGCATATGTGGATTAGGGTTGCTTTTCCTTTTTATCAAAATAAAAACCTTGCTCATTTTATTCATCGCCGATTTTTCAAAATAAAGATCTTGCGTTGGATTCTTTATCTAACGCACGAAATCTAAACACGGAACCGGTAACTTTTTCTCGTTGTCAGTTGTTTAGAGATTCGTGTAGGTCCAAGTGCAGCCGTAGTTGTCTTGGGCCTTGTGCATATGTGGATCAGGGTTGCTTTTCCTTTTTATCAAAATAAAAACCTTGCTCAATTTATTCATCGATTTTCAAAATAAAGATCTTGTGTTGCGATTCTTAATCTCACGCGACGAGCTCTAAACACGAACTGGTAGCTTTTTTGGCATTTCGTTATTTAGAGATTCGTATAAGTCCAAGTGCGGCCGTAGTTATCCAGGGCCTTGTGCATATGTGGATTAGGGTTGCTTTTCCATTTTTACCAAAATAAAAACCTTGCTCATTTTATTCTTCGATTTTCAAAATAGAGGTCTTGTTTTGCGATTCTTAATATCACGATTTGAGCTCTAAACACGAACTGGTAGCTTTTTTCGCTTTCGTTGTTTAGAGATTCATAGGTACAAATACAGCCGTAGTTGTCTTGGGCCTTGTGCATATGTGGATTAGGGTATCTTTTCCTTTTTCCAAAAATAAAAACCTTGCTTATTTTATTCATCGATTTTCAAAATAAAGGTCTTGTTTTGCGATTCTTACTCTCACGCGACGAGCTCTAAACACGAACTGGTAGCTTTTTCTACTGTTCGTTGTTTAGAGATTCGTATAAGTCCAAGTGCAGCCGAAGTTGTGTTTGGCCTTGTGCATATGTGGATTAGGGTTGCTTTTCCTTTTTATCAAAATAAAAACCTTCCTCATTTTATTCATCGATTTTCAAAATAAAGATCTTGTGTTGTGATTCTTAATCTCGGTAATTGAGCTCTAAACACGAACCGGTAGCTTTTATAGCTGTTCGTTGTTTAGAGATTACGTATAAGTCCAAGTGCAGCCGTAGTTGTCTTGGGCCTTGTGCATATGTGATTAGGTTGCTTTTCCTTTTTATCAAAATAAAAACCTTGCTCATTTTATTCATCGATTTTAAAAATAAAGATCTTGTGTTGCGATTCTTAATCTCACGCGATGAGCTCTAAGCACGACCGGTAGCTTTTTTCTCGCATTGTTCGTTGTTTAGAGATTCGTATAAGTCCAACTAGCCGTAGTTTTCTTGGGCCTTGTGCTTGTGTGGATTAGGGTTGCTTTTCCTTTTTATCAAAATAAAAACCTTGCTCATTTTATTCATCGATTTTAAAAATAAAGATCTTGTGTTGCGATTCTTAATCTCACGCGACGAGCTCTAAGCACGAACTGGTAGCTTTTTCTGCTGTTCGTTGTTTAGAGATTCGTATAGGTCCAAGTACAGCCGTAGTTGTCTTGGGCCTTGTGCATATGTGGATTAGGGTTGCTTTTCCTTTTTTCCAAAATAAAAACCTTGCTCCTTTTATTCTTCGATTTTCAAAATAAAGGTCTTGTTTTTTGCGATTCTTAATCTCACGCGACAGCTTTAAACACGAACTGGTAGCTTTTCTCGCATTGTTCGTTGTTTAGAGATTCGTATAGGTCCAAGTACAGCCGTAGTTGTCTTGGGCCTTGTGCATATGTGGATTAGAGTTGCTTTTCCTTTTTGCCAGAATAAAAACCATGCTAATTTTATTCATCGATTTTCAAAATAAAGGTCTTGTTTTGAGTTTCTTAATCTCACGCGACGAGCTCTAAACACGAATTTGTAGTTTTTTCTGCGGTTCGTTGTTTAGAGATTCGTATAGGTCCAAGTACAGCCGTAGTTGTCTTGGGCCTTGTGCATATGTGGATTAGGGTTGCTTTTCCTTTTTACCAAAATAAAAACCTTGCTCCTTTTATTCTTCGATTTTCAAAATAAAGGTCTTGTTTTGCGATTCTTAATCTCACGCGACGAGCTTTAAACACGAACAGGTAGCTTTTTCTACTGTTCGATGTTTAGAGATTCATATAGGTACAAGTACAGCCGTAGTTGTCTTGGGCCTTGTGCATATGTGGATTAGAGTTGCTTTTCCTTTTTCCCAAAATAAAAACCTTGCTCATTTTATTCATCGATTTTCTAAATAAAGGTCTTGTTTTGCGATTCTTAATCTCACGCGACGAGCTCTAAACACGAACTTGTAGCTTTTTCTACTGTTCGTTGTTTAGAGATTCGTATAAGTCCAAGTGCAGCTGAAGTTGTGTTGGGCCTTGTGCATATGTGGATTAGGATTCCTTTTCCTTTTTATCAAAATAAAAACCTTGCTCATTTTATTCATCGATTTTCAAAATAAAGATCTTGTGTTGCGATTCTTAATCTCACGCGACGAGCTCTAAACACGAACTGGTAGCTTTTTCATTGCTCGTTATTTAGAGATTCGTATAAGTCCAACTGCAATTTAGTTGCCTTGGGCCTTGTGCATATGTGGATTAGGGTTGCTTTTCCTTTTTATCAAAATAAAAACCTTGGTCATTTTATTCATCGATTTTAAAAATAAAGATCTTGTGTTGCGATTCTTAATCTCACGCGACGAGCTCTAAGCCTGAACCGGTAGCTTTTTCTCACGTTGTTTTGTTTAGAGATTCGTATAGGTCCAAGTACACCGTAGTTGTCTTGGGCCTTGTGCATATGTGGATTAGGGTATCTTTTCCTTTTTCCAAAAATAAAAACCTTGCTCCTTTTATTCATCGATTTTCAAAATAAAGGTCTTGTTTTGGGATTCTTACTCTCACGTGACGAGCTCTAAACACGAACTGGTAGCTTTTTCTGCTGTTCGTTGTTTAGAGATTAAAATATAGGTCCAAGTACACAAGTAGTTGTCTTGGGCCTTGTGCATATGTGGATTAGAGTTGCTTTTCCTTTTTGCCAGAATAAAAACCATGCTCATTTTATTCATCGATTTTCAAAATAAAGGTCTTGTTTTCAGTTTCTTAATCTCACGCGACGAGCTCTAAACACGAATTTGTAGTTTTTTCTGCGGTTCGTTGTTTAGAGATTCGTATAGGTCCAAGTACAGCCGTAGTTGTCTTGGGCCTTGTGCATATGTGGATTAGGGTTGCTTTTCCTTTTTACCAAAATAAAAACCTTGCTCCTTTTATTCTTCGATTTTCAAAATAAAGGTCTTGTTTTGCGATTCTTAATCTCACGCGGCGAGCTTTAAACATGAACAGTAGCTTTTTCTACTGCTCGATGTTTAGAGATTCATATAGGTACAAATACAGCCGTAGTTGTCTTGGGCCTTGTGCATATGATTAGAGTTGCTTTTCCTTTTTCCCAAAATAAAAACCTTGCTCATTTTATTCATCGATTTTCTAAATAAAGGTCTTGTTTTGCGATTCTTAATCTCACGCGACGAGCTCTAAACACGAACTTGTAGCTTTTTCTGCGGTTCGTTGTTTAGAGATTCGTATAAGTCCAAGTGCAGCTGAAGTTGTGTTGGGCCTTGTGCATATGTGGATTAGGGTTGCTTTTCCTTTTTATCAAAATAAAAACCTTGCTCATTTTATTCATCGATTTTCAAAATAAAGATCTTGTGTTGCGATTCTTAATCTCACGCGACGAGCTCTAAACACCTAACGGTAGCTTTTTCTGTTCGTTATTTAGAGATTCGTATAAGTCCAAGTGCAGCCGTAGTTGTCTTGGGCCTTGTGCATATGTGGATTAGGGTTGCTTTTCCTTTTTCCAAAAATAAAAACCTTGCTTATTTTATTCATCGATTTTCAAAATAAAGGTCTTGTTTTGCGATTCTTAATATCACGCGATTTAGCTCTAAACACTGGCCAGTAGCTTTTACTCATTGTTCGTTGTTTAGAGATTCATATAGGTACAAGTACAGCCGTAGTTGTCTTGGGCCTTGTGCATATGTGGATTAGGGTATCTTTTCCTTTTTCCAAAAATAAAAACCTTGCTTATTTTATTCATCGATTTTCAAAATAAAGGTCTTGTTTTGCGATTCTTACTCTCACGCGACGAGCTCTAAACACGAACTGGTAGCTTTTCTCTTCAAGCGTTGTTTAGAGATTCGTATAAGTCCAAGTGCAGCCGAAGTTGTGTTGGGCCTTGTGCATATGTGGATTAGGGTTTCTTTTCCTTTTTCTCAAAATAAAAACCTTCCTCATTTTATTCATCGATTTTCAAAATAAAGATCTTGTGTTGTGATTCTTAATCTCACGCGACGAGCTCTAAGCACGAACTGGTAGCTTTTTCTGCTGTTCGTTGTTTAGAGATTCGTATAGGTCCAAGTACAGCCGTAGTTGTCTTGGGCCTTGTGCATATGTGGATTAGGGTTTCTTTTCCTTTTTCTCAAAATAAAAACCTTCCTCACTTTATTCATCGATTTTCAAAATAAATATTTTGTGTTGCGATTCTCAATCTCACGCGACGAGCTCTAATCACGAACTGGTAGCTTTTTCTGCTGTTCGTTGTTTAGAGACTCGTATAGGTTCAAGTACAGCCGTAGTTGTCTTGGGCCTTGTGCATATGTGGATTAGGGTTGCTTTTCCTTTTTACCAAAATAGAAACATTGCTCATTTTATTCTTCGATTTTCAAAATAAATATTTTGTGTTGCGATTCTCAATCTCACGCGACGAGCTCTAATCACGAACTGGTAGCTTTTTCTGCTGTTCGTTGTTTAGAGACTCGTATAGGTTCAAAACGGCCGTAGTTGTCTTGGGCCTTGTGCATATGTGGATTAGGGTTGCTTTTCCTTTTTACCAAAATAGAAACATTGCTCATTTTATTCTTCGATTTTAAAAATAAAGGTCTTGTTTTGCGATTCTTAATCTCACGCGACGAGCGCTAAACACGAACTGGTAGCTTTTTCTGCTGTTCGTTGTTTACAGATTCGTATAAGTCCAAGTGCAGCCGAAGTTGTCTTGGGCCATGTGCATATGTGGATTAGGGTTGCTTTTCCTTTTTATCAAAATAAAAACCTTGCTCATTTTATTCATCGATTTTAAAAATAAAGATCCTGTGCTGCGGTTCCTTATCTCACGTGACGAGCTCTAAGCACGAACTAGTAGCTTTTTCTGCTGTTAGTTGTTTAGAGATTCGTATAAGTCCAAGTGCAGCCGAAGTTGTGTTGGGCCTTGTGCATATGTGGATTAGGGTTGCTTTTCCTTTTTATCAAAATAAAAACCTTGCTCATTTTATTCATCGATTTTCAAAATAAAGATCTTGTGTTGCGATTCTTAATCTAACGCGACGAAATCTAAACACGAACGGTAGCTTTTTTTCTCTTTGTTCGTTGTTTAGAGATTCGTGTAGGTCCAATTGCAGCCGTAGTTGTCTTGGGCCTTGTGCATATGTGGATTAGGGTTGCTTTTCCTTTTTATCAAAATAAAAACCTTGCTCATTTTATCCATCGATTTTCAAAATAAAGATCTTGTGTTGCGATTCTTAATCTAACGCGACGAGCTCTAAAGACGAACTGGTAGCTTTTTCTGCTGTTCGTTGTTTAGAGATTCGTATAAGTCAAGTGCGGCCCGAAGTTGTCTTGAGCCTTGTGCATATGTGGATTAGGGTTGCTTTTCCTTTTTATCAAAATAAAAACCTTGCTCATTTTATTCATCGATTTTCAAAATAAAGATCTTGTGTTGCGATTCTTAATCTCACGCTACGAGCTCTAAAGACGAACTGGTAGCTTTTTCTGCTGTTCGTTGTTTAGAGATTTGTATAAGTCCAAGTGCAGCCGAAGCTGTCTTGAGCCTTGTGCATATGTGGATTAGGGTTGCTTTTCCTTTTTATCAAAATAAAAACCTTCCTCATTTTATTCATCGATTTTCAAAATAAAGATCTTGTGTTGCGATTCTTAATCTCACGCGACGAGCTCTAAGCACGAACTGGTAGCTTTTTCTGCTGTTCGTTGTTTAGAGATTCGTATAGGTCCAAGTACAGCCGTAGTTGTCTTGGGCCTTGTGCATATGTGGATTAGGGTTTCTTTTCCTTTTTCTCAAAATAAAAACCTTCCTCATTTTATTCATCGATTTTCAAAATAAATATTTTGTGTTGCGATTCTGAATCTCACGCGACGAGCTCTAATCACGAACTGGTAGCTTTTTCTGCTGTTCGTTGTTTAGAGACTCGTATAGGTTCAAGTACAGCCGTAGTTGTCTTGGGCCTTGTGCATATGTGGATTAGGGTTGCTTTTCCTTTTTACCAAAATAAAAACCTTGATCATTTTATTCTTCGATTTTCAAAATAAAGGTCTTGTTTTGCGATTCTTAATCTCACGCGACGAGCTCTAACCACGGCCGGTAGCTTTTTCTCGCATGTTCGTTGTTTACGAATCGTATAAGTCCAAGTGCAGCGAAAGTTGTCTTGGGCGTGTGCATATGTGGATTGGGGTTGCTTTCCCTTTTTATCAAAATAAAAACCTTGCTCATTTTATTCATCGATTTTAAAAATAAAGATCCTGTGTTGCGGTTCTTAATCTCACGTGACGAGCTCTAAGCACGAACTAGTAGCTTTTTCTGCTGTTAGTTGTTTAGAGATTCGTATAAGTCCAAGTGCAGCCGAAGTTGTGTTGGGCCTTGTGCATATGTGGATTAGGGTTGCTTTTCCTTTTTATCAAAATAAAAACCTTGCTCATTTTATTCATCGATTTTCAAAATAAAGATCTTGCGTTGCGATTCTCAATCTAACGCGACGAAATCTAAACACGAACTGGTAGCTTTTTCTGCTGTTCGTTGTTTAGAGATTCGTGTAGGTCCAAGTGCAGCCGTAGTTGTCTTGGGCCTTGTGCATATGTGGATTAGGGTTGCTTTTCCTTTTTATCAAAATAAAAACCTTGCTCATTTTATTCATCGATTTTCAAAATGAAGATCTTGTGTTGCGATTCTTAATCTCACGCGACGAGCTCTAAACACGAACTGGTAGCTTTTTCTGCTGTTCGTTGTTTAGAGATTCGTATAAGTCCATGTGCAGCCGTAGTTGTCTTGGGCCTTGTGCATATGTGGATTAGGGTTGCTTTTCCTTTTTATCAAAATAAAAACCTTGCTCATTTTATTCATCGATTTTCAAAATAAAGATCTTGTGTTGCGATTCTTAATCTCTCACGCTCACGAGCTCTAAAAGATGAACTGGTAGCTTTTCTCTTGTTCGTTGTTTAGAGATTTGTATAAGTCCAAGTGCAGCCGAAGCTGTCTTGAGCCTTGTGCATATGTGGATTAGGGTTGCTTTTCCTTTTTATCAAAATAAAAACCTTCCTCATTTTATTCATCGATTTTCAAAATAAAGATCTTGTGTTGCGATTCTTAATCTCACGCGACGAGCTCTAAGCACGAACTGGTAGCTTTTTCTGCTGTTCGTTGTTTAGAGATTCGTATAGGTCCAAGTACAGCCGTAGTTGTCTTGGGCTTTGTGCATATGTGGATTAGGGTTTCTTTTCCTTTTTCTCAAAATAAAAACCTTCCTCATTTTATTCATCGATTTTCAAAATAAATATTTTGTGTTGCGATTCTGAATCTCACGCGACGAGCTCTAATCACGAACTGGTAGCTTTTTCTGTTGTTCGTTGTTTAGAGACTCGTATAGGTTCAAGTACAGCCGTAGTTGTCTTGGGCCTTGTGCATATGTGGATTAGGGTTGCTTTTCCTTTTTACCAAAATAAAAACCTTGATCATTTTATTCTTCGATTTTCAAAATAAAGGTCTTGTTTTGCGATTCTTAATCTCACGGACTCTAAACACGAACCGGTAGCTTTTTCTTGTTAGTTGTTCTGATTCGTATAAGTCCAAGTGCGAAAGAAGTTGTCTTGGGCCGTGTGCATATGTGGATTGGGGTTGCTTTTCCTTTTTATCAAAATAAAAACCTTGCTCATTTTATTCATCGATTTTAAAAATAAAGATCCTGTGTTGCGGTTCTTAATCTCACGTGACGAGCTCTAAGCACGAACTAGTAGCTTTTTCTGCTGTTAGTTGTTTAGAGATTCGTATAAGTCCAAGTGCAGCCGAAGTTGTGTTGGGCCTTGTGCATATGTGGATTAGGGTTGCTTTTCCTTTTTATCAAAATAAAAACCTTGCTCATTTTATTCATCGATTTTCAAAATAAAGATCTTGCGTTGCGATTCTCAATCTAACGCGACGAAATCTAAACACGAACTGGTAGCTTTTTCTGCTGTTCGTTGTTTAGAGATTCGTGTAGGTCCAAGTGCAGCCGTAGTTGTCTTGGGCCTTGTGCATATGTGGATTAGGGTTGCTTTTCCTTTTTATCAAAATAAAAACCTTGCTCATTTTATTCATCGATTTTCAAAATAAAGATCTTGTGTTGCGATTCTTAATCTCACGCGACGAGCTCTAAACACGAACTGGTAGCTTTTTCTGCTGTTCGTTGCTTAGAGATTCGTCTAAGTCCAAGTGCAGCCGTAGTTGTCTTGGGCCTTGTGCATATGTGGATTAGGGTTGCTTTTGCATTTTACCAAAATAAAAACCTTGCTCATTTTATTCTTCGATTTTCAAAATAGAGGTCTTGTTTTGCGATTCTTAATATCACGCGACGAGCTCTAAACACGAACTGGTAGCTTTTTCTGCTGTTCGTTGTTTAGAGATTCATATAGGTACAAGTACAGCCGTAGTTGTCTTGGGCCTTGTGCATATGTGGATTAGGGTTGCTTTTCCTTTATCCCAAAATAAAAACCTTGCTTATTTTATTCATCGATTTTCAAAATAAAGGTCTTGTTTTGCGTTTCTTAATCTCACGCGACAAGCTCTAAACACGAACTGGTAGCTTTTTCTACTGTTCGTTGTTTAGAGATTCGTATAAGTCCAAGTGCAGCCGAAGTTGTGTTGGGCCTTGTGCATATGTGGATTAGGGTTGCTTTTCCTTTTTATCAAAATAAAAACCTTCCTCATTTTATTCATCGATTTTCAAAATAAAGATCTTGTGTTGCAATTCTTAATCTCAGGCGACGAGCTCTAAACACGAACTGGTAGCTTTTTCAGCTGTTCGTTGTTTAGAGATTCGTATAAGTCCAAGTGCAGCCGTAGTTGTCTTGGGCCTTGTGCATATGTGGATTAGGGTTGCTTTTCCTTTTTATCAAAATAAAAACCTTGCTCATTTTATTCATCGATTTTAAAAATAAAGATCTTGTGTTGCGATTCTTAATCTCACGCGACGAGCTCTAAGCACGAACTGATAGCTTTTTCTGCTGTTCGTTGTGTAGAGATTCGTATAAGTCCAACTGCAGCCGTAGTTGTCTTGGGCCTTGTGCTTGTGTGGATTAGGGTTGCTTTTCCTTTTTATCAAAATAAAAACCTTGGTCATTTTATTCATCGATTTTAAAAATAAAGATCTTGTGTTGCGATTCTTAATCTCACGCGACGAGCTCTAACCACGCCGGTAGCTTTTTCTCGCGTTCGTTGTTTAGAGATTCGTATAAGTCCAAGTGCAGCCGTAGTTGTCTTGGGCCTTGTGCATATGTGGATTAGGGTTGCTTTTCCTTTTTATCAAAATAAAAACCTTGCTCATTTTATTCATCGATTTTAAAAATAAAGATCTTGTGTTGCGATTCTTAATCTCACGCGACGAGCTCTAAGCACGAACTGGTAGCTTTTTCTGCTGTTCGTTGATTAGAGATTCGTATAAGTCCAACTGCAGCCGTAGTTGTCTTGGGCCTTGTGCTTGTGTGGATTAGGGTTGCTTTTCCTTTTTATCAAAATAAAAACCTTGGTCATTTTATTCATCGATTTTAAAAATAAAGATCTTGTGTTGCGATTCTTAATCTCACGCGACGAGCTCTAAGCACGGGCCGGTAGCTTTTTTACGCTATTCGTTGTTTAGAGATTTATAGGTCCAAGTACGGCCGTGTAGTTGTCTTGGGCCTTGTGCATATGTGGATTAGGGTTGCTTTTCCTTTTTACCAAAATAAAAACCTTGCTCCTTTTATTCTTCGATTTTCAAAATAAAGGTCTTGTTTTGCGATTCTTAATCTCACGCGACGAGCTTTAAACACGAACTGGTAGCTTTTTCTGCTGTTCGTTGTTTAGAGATTCGTATAGGTCCAAGTACAGCCGTAGTTGTCTTGGGCCTTGTGCATATGTGGATTAGAGTTGCTTGTCCTTTTTGCCAGAATAAAAACCATGCTCATTTTATTCATCGATTTTCAAAATAAAGGTCTTGTTTTGAGTTTCTTAATCTCACGCGACGAGCTCTAAACACGAACTTGTAGTTTTTTCTGCGGTTCGTTGTTTAGAGATTCGTATAAGTCCAAGTACAGCCGTAGTTGTCTTGGGCCTTGTGCATATGTGGATTAGGGTTGGTTTTCCTTTTTACCAAAATAAAAACCTTGCTCCTTTTATTCTTCGATTTTCAAAATAAAGGTCTTGTTTTGCGATTCTTAATCTCACGCGACGAGCTCTAAGCAATTTTTAACCGGTAGCTTTTTCTCATTGCTCGATGTTTAGAGATTCATATAGGTACAAGTACAGCCGTAGTTGTCTTGGGCCTTGTGCATATGTGGATTAGGGTTGCTTTTCCTTTTTCCCAAAATAAAAACCTTGCTCATTTTATTCATCGATTTTCGAAATAAAGGTCTTGTTTTGCAATTCTTAATCTCACGCGACGAGCTCTAAACACGAACTTGTAGCTTTTTCTGCGGTTCGTTGTTTAGAGATTCGTATAAGTCCAAGTGCAGCCGAAGTTGTGTTGGGCCTTGTGCATATGTGGATTAGGGTTGCTTTTCCTTTTTATCAAAATAAAAACCTTGCTCATTTTATTCATCGATTTTCAAAATAAAGATCTTGTGTTGCGATTCTTAATCTCACGCGACGACCTCTAAGCACGGACTGGTAGCTTTTTCTGCTGTTCGTTGTTTAGAGATTTGTATAGGTCCAAGTTTAGCCGAAGTTGTCTTGGGCCTTGTGCATATGTGGATTAGAGTTGCTTTTCCTTTTTGCCAAAATAAAAACCTTGCTCATTTTATTCATCGATTTTCTAAATAAAGGTCTTGTTTTGCGATTCTTAATCTCACGCGACGAGCTCTAAACACGAACTGGTAGCTTTTTCTGTTGTTCGTTGTTTAGAGATTCATATAGGTACAAGTACAGCCGTAGTTGTCTTGGGCCTTGTGCATATGTGGATTAGGGTTGCTTTTCCTTTTTCCCAAAATAAAAACCTTGCGCATTTTATTCATCGATTTTCAAAATAAAGGTCTTGTTTTGCGATTCTTAATCTCACGCGACGAGCTCTAAACACGAACTTGTAGCTTTTCTGCGGTTCGTTGTTTAGAGATTCGTATAATTCCAAG
Source organism: Canavalia ensiformis (assembly GCA_026541065.1). Taxonomy (NCBI): domain Eukaryota; kingdom Viridiplantae; phylum Streptophyta; class Magnoliopsida; order Fabales; family Fabaceae; genus Canavalia; species Canavalia ensiformis. The sequence continues at coordinate 23,722 of JAMKYM010000043.1, read as the reverse complement.
TGCAGCCGAATTAGTGTTGGGCCTTGTGCATATGTGGATTAGGGTTGCTTTTCCTTTTTATCAAAATAAAAACCTTGCTCATTTTATTCATCGATTTTCAAAATAAAGATCTTGTGTTGCGATTCTTAATCTCACGCGACGAGCTCTAAACACGAACTTGTAGCTTTTTCTGCGGTTCGTTGTTTAGAGATTCGTATAAGTCCAAGTGCAGCCGAAGCTGTCTTGAGCCTTGTGCATATGTGGATTAGGGTTGCTTTTCCTTTTAATCAAAATAAAAACCTTGCTCATTTTATTCATCGATTTTCAAAATAAAGATCTTGTGTTGCGATTCTTAATCTCACGCGACGAGCTCTAAGCACGAACTGGTAGCTTTTTCTGCTGTTCGTTGTTTAGAGATTCGTATAGGTCCAAGTACAGCCGTAGTTGTCTTGGGCCTTGTGCATATGTGGATTAGGGTTTCTTTTCCTTTTTCTCAAAATAAAAACCTTCCTCATTTTATTCATCGATTTTCAAAATAAATATTTTGTGTTGCGATTCTCAATCTCACGCGACGAGCTCTAATCACGAACCGTAGCTTTTTTCTCGTCGTTCGTTGTTTAGAGACTCGTATAGGTTCAAGTACAGCCGTAGTTGTCTTGGGCCTTGTGCATATGTGGATTAGGGTTGCTTTTCCTTTTTACCAAAATAGAAACATTGCTCATTTTATTCTTCGATTTTAAAAATAAAGGTCTTGTTTTGCGATTCTTAATCTCACGCGACGAGCGCTAAACACGAACTGGTAGCTTTTTCTGCTGTTCGTTATTTAGAGATTCGTATAAGTCCAAGTGCAGCCGTAGTTGTCTTGGGCCTTGTGCATATGTGGATTAGGGTGGGTTTTCCTTTTTACCAAAATAAAAAGCTTGATCATTTTATTCTTCGATTTTCAAAATAAAGGTCTTGTTTTGCGATTCTTAATCTCACGCGACGAGCGCTAAACACGAATCCGGCCCAAGTAGCTTTTTCTGCTGTTCGTTGTTTACAGATTCGTATAAGTCCGAGTGCAGCCGAAGTTGTCTTGGGCCATGTGCATATGTGGATTAGGGTTGCTTTTCCTTTTTATCAAAATAAAAACCTTGCTCATTTTATTCATCGATTTTAAAAATAAAGATCCTGTGTTGCGGTTCCTTATCTCACGTGACGAGCTCTAAGCACGAACTAGTAGCTTTTTCTGCTGTTAGTTGTTTAGAGATTCGTTTAAGTCCAAGTGCAGCCGAAGTTGTGTTGGGCCTTGTGCATATGTGGATTAGGGTTGCTTTTCCTTTTTATCAAAATAAAAACCTTGCTCATTTTATTCATCGATTTTCAAAATAAAGATCTTGTGTTGCGATTCTTAATCTAACGCGACGAAATCTAAACACGAACTGGTAGCTTTTTCTGCTGTTCGTTGTTTAGAGATTCGTGTAGGTCCAATTGCAGCCGTAGTTGTCTTGGGCCTTGTGCATATGTGGATTAGGGTTGCTTTTCCTTTTTATCAAAATAAAAACCTTGCTCATTTTATTCATCGATTTTCAAAATAAAGATCTTGTGTTGCGATTCTTAATCTCACGCGACGAGCTCTAAACACGAACTGGTAGCTTTTTCTGCTGTTCGTTGTTTAGAGATTCGTATAAGTCCAAGTGCAGCCGAAGCTGTCTTGAGCCTTGTGCATATGTGGATTAGGGTTGCTTTTCCTTTTTATCAAAATAAAAACCTTGCTTATTTTATTCATCGATTTTCAAAATAAAGATCTTGTGTTGCGATTCTTAATCTAACGCGACGAAATCTAAACACGAACTGGTAGCTTTTTCTGCTGTTCGTTGTTTAGAGATTCGTGTAGGTCCAATTGCAGCCGTGGTTGTCTTGGGCCTTGTGCATATGTGGATTAGGGTTGCTTTTCCTTTTTACCAAAATAAAAACCTTGCTCCTTTTATTCTTCGATTTTCAAAATAAAGGTCTTGTTTTGCGATTTTTAATCTCACCCGACGAGCTCTAAACACGAACTGGTAGCTTTTTCTGCTTTTCGTTGTTTAGAGATTCGTATAGGTCCAAGTACAGCCGTAGTTTTCTTGGGCCTTGTGCATATGTGGATTAGGGTTGCTTTTCCTTTTTATCAAAATAAAAACCTTGCTCATTTTATTCATCGATTTTCAAAATAAAGATCTTGTGTTGCGATTCTTAATCTCACGCGACGAGCTCTAAACACGAACTGGTAGCTTTTTCTGTTGTTCGTTATTTAGAGATTCGTATAAGTCCAAGTGCAGCCGTAGTTGTCTTGGGCCTTGTGCATATGTGGATTAGGGTTGCTTTTCCATTTTACCAAAATAAAAACCTTGCTCATTTTATTCTTCGATTTTCAAAATAGAGGTCTTGTTTTGCGATTCTTAATATCACGCGACGAGCTCTAAACACGAACTGGTAGCTTTTTCTGCTGTTCGTTGTTTAGAGATTCGTATAAGTCCAACTGCAGCCGTAGTTGTCTTGGGCCTTGTGCTTGTGTGGATTAGGGTTGCTTTTCCTTTTTATCAAAATAAAAACCTTGCTCATTTTATTCATCGATTTTAAAAATAAAGATCTTGTGTTGCGATTCTTAATCTCACGCGACGAGCTCTAAGCACGAACTGGTAGCTTTTTCTGCTGTTCGTTGTTTAGAGATTCGTATAGGTCCAAGTACAGCCGTAGTTGTCTTGGGCCTTGTGCATATGTGGATTAGGGTTGCTTTTCCTTTTTACCAAAATAAAAACCTTGCTCCTTTTATTCTTCGATTTTCAAAATAAAGGTCTTGTTTTGGGATTCTTAATCTCACGCGACGAGCTTTAAACACGAACTGGTAGCTTTTTCTGCTGTTCGTTGTTTAGAGATTCGTATCGGTCCAAGTACAGCCGTAGTTGTCTTGGGCCTTGTGCATATGTGGATTAGAGTTGCTTTTCCTTTTTGCCAGAATAAAAACCATGCTCATTTTATTCATCGATTTTCAAAATAAAGGTCTTGTTTTGAGTTTCTTAATCTCACGCGACGAGCTCTAAACACGAATTTGTAGTTTTTTTTTTTCGTTGTTTTTAGAGATTCAGATAGGTCCAAGTACAACCGTAGTTGTCTTGGGCCTTGTGCATATGTGGATTAGGGTTGCTTTTCCTTTTTTACCAAAATAAAAACCTTGCTCCTTTTATTCTTCGATTTTCAAAATAAAGGTCTTGTTTTGCGATTCTTAATCTCACGCGATTTAGTTTAAACACGAACGGTAGCTTTTTCTCTTTTTCGATGTTTAGAGATTCATATAGGTACAAGTCTGGCCGTAGTTGTCTTGGGCCTTGTGCATATGTGGATTAGAGTTGCTTTTCCTTTTTCCCAAAATAAAAACCTTGCTCATTTTATTCATCGATTTCTAAATAAAGGTCTTGTTTTGCGATTCTTAATCTCACGCGACGAGCTCTAAACACGAACTTGTAGCTTTTTCTCAGGGTTCGTTGTTTAGAGATTCGTATAAGTCAAGTGCAACTGAAGTTGTGTTGGGCCTTGTGCATATGTGATTAGGGTTGCTTTTCCTTTTTATCAAAATAAAAACCTTGCTCATTTTATTCATCGATTTTCAAAATAAAGATCTTGTGTTGCGATTCTTAATCTCATCGCGACGAGCTCTAAACACGAACCGGTAGCTTTTTCTCATTCGTTATTTAGAGATTCGTATAAGTCCAAGTGCAGCCGTAGTTGTCTTGGGCCTTGTGCATATGTGGATTAGGTTGCTTTTCCATTTTACCAAAATAAAAACCTTGCTCATTTTATTCTTCGATTTTCAAAATAGAGTCTTGTTTTGCGATTCTTAATATCACGCGATTTAGCTCTAAACACGAACTGGTAGCTTTTTTCTGTGTTGCGTTGTTTAGAGATTCATATAGGTCAAATACAGCCGTAGTTGTCTTGGGCCTTGTGCATATGTGGATTAGGTATCTTTTCCTTTTTCCAAAAATAAAAACCTTGCTTATTTTATTCATCGATTTTCAAAATAAAGGTCTTGTTTTGCGATTCTTACTCACGCGATTTAGCTTCTAAACACGAACCGGTAGCTTTTTCTTTCTCATTCGTTGTTTAGAGATTCGTATAAGTCCAAGTGCAGCCGAAGTTGTGTTGGGCCTTGTGCATATGTGGATTAGGGTTTCTTTTCCTTTTTTCTCAAAATAAAACCTTCCTCATTTTATTCATCGATTTTCAAAAATAAAGATCTTGTGTTGTGATTCTTAATCTCACGCGACGAGCTCTAAGCTACGAACTGGTAGCTTTTCTCATTGTTCGTTGTTTAGAGATTCGTATAGGTCCAAGTACAGCCGTAGTTGTCTTGGGCCTTGTGCATATGTGGATTAGGGTTTCTTTTCCTTTTTCTCAAAATAAAAACCTTCCTCATTTTATTCATCGATTTTCAAAATAAATATTTTGTGTTGCGATTCTCAATCTCACGCGACGAGCTCTAATCACGAACTGGTAGCTTTTTCTGCTGTTCGTTGTTTAGAGACTCGTATAGGTTCAAGTACAGCCGTAGTTGTCTTGGGCCTTGTGCATATGTGGATTAGGGTTGCTTTTCCTTTTTACCAAAATAGAAACATTGCTCATTTTATTCTTCGATTTTAAAAATAAAGGTCTTGTTTTGCGATTCTTAATCTCACGCGACGAGCGCTAAACACGAACTGGTAGCTTTTTCTGCTGTTCGTTATTTAGAGATTCGTATAAGTCCAAGTGCGGTTTAGTTGTCTTGGGCCTTGTGCATATGTGGATTAGGGTGGGTTTTCCTTTTTACCAAAATAAAAACCTTGATCATTTTATTCTTCGATTTTCAAAATAAAGGTCTTGTTTTGCGATTCTTAATCTCACGCGACGAGCTCTAAACACGAACTGGTAGCTTTTTCTCGCGTTCGTTGTTTACAGCATTAAATATAAGTCCAAGTGCGACGAAGTTGTCTTGGGCCATGTGCATATGTGGATTAGGTTGCTTTTCCTTTTTATCAAAATAAAAACCTTGCTCATTTTATTCATCGATTTTAAAAATAAAGATCCTGTGGTGCGGTTCCTTATCTCACGTGACGAGCTCTAAGCACGAACTAGTAGCTTTTTCTGCTGTTAGTTGTTTAGAGATTCGTATAAGTCCAAGCGCGGCCGAAGTTGTGTTGGGCCTTGTGCATATGTGGATTAGGTTGCTTTTCACTTTTTTTATCAAAATAAAAACCTTGCTCATTTTATTCATCGATTTTCAAAATAAAGATCTTGTGTTGCGATTCTTAATCTAATCGCTGACGAAATCTAAACACGAATGGTAGCTTTTTTCTCGTTCGTTGTTTAGAGATTCGTGTAGGTCCAATTGCCGCCGTGTAGTTGTCTTGGGCCTTGTGCATATGTGGATTAGGTTGCTTTTCCTTTTTATCAAAATAAAAACCTTGCTCATTTTATTCATCGATTTTCAAAATAAAGATCTTGTGTTGCGATTCTTAATCTAATTGACGAGCTCTTAAAGACGAACTGGTAGCTTTTTCTCGCTGCTCGTTGTTTAGAGATTCGTATAAGTCCAAGTGCAGAAGTTGTCTTGAGCCTTGTGCATATGTGGATTAGGGTTGCTTTTTCCTTTTTATCAAAATAAAAACCTTGCTCATTTTATTCATCGATTTTCAAAATAAAGATCTTGTGTTGCGATTCTTAATCTCACGCTACGAGCTCTAAAAGACGAACCGGTAGCTTTTTCTACGAGTTGTTTAGAGATTTGTATAAGTCCAAGTGCAGCACGAAGCTGTGCTTGAGCCTTGTGCATATGTGGATTAGGGTTGCTTTTCCTTTTTATCAAAATAAAAACCTTCCTCATTTTATTCATCGATTTTCAAAATAAAGATCTTGTGTTGCGATTCTTAATCTCACGCGACGAGCTCTAAACACGAACTGGTAGCTTTTTCTTGCATTTCGTTGTTTAGAGATTCGTATAGGTCCAAAGTACAGCCGTGTTGTCTTGGGCCTTGTGCATATGTGGATTAGGGTTTCTTTTCCTTTTTCTCAAAATAAAAACCTTCCTCATTTTATTCATCGATTTTCAAAATAAATATTTTGTGTTGCGATTCTCAATCTCACGCGACGAGCTCTAATCACGAACTGGTAGCTTTTTCTGCTGTTAGTTGTTTAGAGATTCGTATAAGTCCAAGTGCAGCCGAAGTTGTGTTGGGCCTTGTGCATATGTGGATTAGGGTTGCTTTTCCTTTTTATCAAAATAAAAACCTTGCTCATTTTATTCATCGATTTTCAAAATAAAGATCTTGCGTTGCGATTCTCAATCTAACGCGACGAAATCTAAACACGAACTGGTAGCTTTTTCTGCTGTTCGTTGTTTAGAGATTCGTAGGTACAAGTACAGCCGTAGTTGTCTTGGGCCTTGTGCATATGTGGATTAGGGTTGCTTTCCTTTTTTATCAAAAATAAAAACCTTGCTCATTTTATTCATCGATTTTCAAAATAAAGATCTTGTGTTGCGATTCTTAATCTCACGCGACGAGCTCTAAACACGAACTGGTAGCTTTTTCTGCTGTTCGTTGTTTAGAGATTCGTATAAGTCCAAGTGCAGCCGTAGTTGTCTTGGGCCTTGTGCATATGTGGATTAGGGTTGCTTTTCCATTTTACCAAAATAAAAACCTTGCTCATTTTATTCTTCGATTTTCAAAATAGAGGTCTTGTTTTGCGATTCTTAATATCACGCGACGAGCTCTAAACACGAACTGGTAGCTTTTTCTCATTGCTCGGTTTTTAGAGATTCATATAGTACAGAAATGCAGTAGTAGTTGTCTTGATCCTTGTGCATATGTGGATTAGGTTGCTTTTTCCTTTATCCCAAAATAAAAACCTTGCTTATTTTATTCATCGATTTTCAAAATAAAGGTCTTGTTTTGCGTTTCTTAATCTCACGCGACAAGCTCTAAACACGAACTGGTAGCTTTTTCTACTGTTCGTTGTTTAGAGATTCGTATAAGTCAAGTGCAGCCGGGGTTGTGTTGGGCCTTGTGCATATGTGATTAGGGTTGCTTTTTCCTTTTTTATCAAAATAAAACCTTCCTCATTTTATTCATCGATTTTCAAAATAAAGATCTTGTGTTGCAATTCTTAATCTCAAGTATTTAGCTCTAAACACGAACTGGTAGCTTTTTCAATTGTTCGTTGTTTAGAGATTTGTATAAGTCCAAGTGCAGCCGTAGTTGTCTTGGGCCTTGTGCATATGTGGATTAGGGTTGCTTTTCCTTTTATCAAAATAAAAACCTTGCTCATTTTATTCATCGATTTTCAAAATAAAGATCTTGTGTTGCGATTCTTAATCTTACGCGACGAGCTCTAAGCACGGCCCGATAGCTTTTTCGCTGCTTCGTTGTTTAGAGATTCGTATAAGTCCAACCGCATGACCGTAGTTGTCATGGGCCTTGTGCTTGTGTGGATTAGGGTTGCTTTTCCTTTTTATCAAAATAAAAACCTTGGTCATTTTATTCATCGATTTTAAAAATAAAGATCTTGTGTTGCGATTCTTAATCTCACGCGACGAGCTCTAAGCACGAACTGGTAGCTTTTTCTGCTGTTCGTTGTTTAGAGATTCGTATAAGTCCAAGTGCAGCCGTAGTTGTCTTGGGCCTTGTGCATATGTGGATTAGGGTTGCTTTTCCTTTTATCAAAATAAAAACCTTGCTCATTTTATTCATCGATTTTAAAAATAAAGATCTTGTGTTGCGATTCTTAATCTCACGCGATTTAGCTCTAAGCACGAACCGGTAGCTTTTTCTCATTGCTCGTTGTTTAGAGATTTGTATAGTTCCAAGTACAGCCGTAGTTGTCTTGGGCCTTGTGCATATGTGGATTAGGGTTGCTTTTCCTTTTTACCAAAATAAAAACCTTGCTCCTTTTATTCTTCGATTTTCAAAATAAAGGTCTTGTTTTGCGATTCTTAATTTCACGCGATTTACTTTAAACACGAACCGGTAGCTTTTTCTCGCCGTTCGTTGTTTAGAGATTCGTATAGGTCCAAGCTCAGCCGTAGTTGTCTTGGGCCTTGTGCATATGTGGATTAGAGTTGCTTGTCCTTTTTGCCAGAATAAAAACCATGCTCATTTTATTCATCGATTTTCAAAATAAAGGTCTTCTTTTGAGTTTCTTAATCTCACGCGACGAGCTCTAAACACGAACTTGTAGTTTTTTCTGCGGTTCGTTGTTTAGAGATTCGTATAAGTCCAAGTACAGCCGTAGTTGTCTTGGGCCTTGTGCATATGTGGATTAGGGTTGGTTTTCCTTTTTACCAAAATAAAAACCTTGCTCCTTTATTCTTCGATTTTCAAAATAAAGGTCTTGTTTTACGATTCTTAATCTCACGCGACGAGCTTTAAACACGAACCGGTAGCTTTTTCTGTGTTCGATGTTTAGAGATTCATATAGGTACAAATACAGCCGTAGTTGTCTTGGGCCTTGTGCATATGTGGATTAGGTTGGTTTTCCTTTTTCCCAAAATAAAACCTTGCTCATTTTATTCATCGATTTTCGAAATAAAAGGTCTTGTTTTGCAATTCTTAATCTCATGCGACAGCTCTAAACACGAACTTGTAGCTTTTTCTCGCGGTTCGTTGTTTAGAGATTCGTATAAGTCCAAGTGCGAAAGAAATTGTGTTGGGCCTTGTGCATATGTGGATTAGGGTTGCTTTTCCTTTTTATCAAAATAAAAACCTTGCTCATTTTATTCATCGATTTTCAAAATAAAGATCTTGTGTTGAATTCTTAATCTCACGCGACGACCTCTAAGCACGGACTGGTAGCTTTTTCTCGTCGGTTTCGTTGTTTAGAGATTTGTATAGGTCCAAGTTTGCGGAGTTGTCTTGGGCCTTGTGCATATGTGGATTAGAGTTGCTTTTCCTTTTTGCCAAAATAAAAACCTTGCTCATTTTATTCATCGATTTTCTAAATAAAGGTCTTGTTTTGCGATTCTTAATCTCACGCGACAGCTCTAAACACGAACCGGTAGCTTTTACGTTGTTCGTTGTTTAGAGATTCATATAGGTACAAGTACAGCCGTAGTTGTCTTGGGCCTTGTGCATATGTGGATTAGGGTTGCTTTTCCTTTTTCCCAAAATAAAAACCTTAGATTTTTATTCATCGATTTTCAAAATAAAGGTCTTGTTTTGCGATTCTTAATCTCACGGCAGAGCTCCCTAAAACACCGAACTTGTAGCTTTTACGCGGTTCGTTGTTTAGAGATTCGTATAAGTCCAAGTGCAGCCGTAGTGTTGGGCCTTGTGCATATGTGGATTAGGGTTGCTTTTCCTTTTATCAAAATAAAAACCTTGCTCATTTTATTCATCGATTTTCAAAATAAAGATCTTGTGTTGCGATTCTTAATCTCACGCGGCAGCTCTCTAAACACGAACCGGTAGCTTTTACTCGCCGTTTCGTTGTTTAGAGATTTGTATAGGTCCAAGTTTAGCCGAAGTTGTCTTGGGCCTTGTGCATATGTGGATTAGAGTTGCTTTTCCTTTTTGCCAAAATAAAAACCTTGCTCATTTTATTCATCGATTTTCTAAATAGAGGTCTTGTTTTGCGATTCTTAATCTCCATCGCCGACGAGCTCTAAACACGAACTTGTAGCTTTTTCTGCGGTTCGTTGTTTAGAGATTCGTATAAGTCCAGAATGCGGCGTTTGTCTTGAGCCTTGTGCATATGTGGATTACGGTTGCTTTTCCTTTTTATCAAAATAAAAACCTTGCTCATTTTATTCATCGATTTTCAAAATAAAGATCTTGTGTTGCGATTCTTAATCTCACGCGACGAGCTCTAAGCACGAACTGGTAGCTTTTTCTGCTGTTCGTTGTTTAGAGATTCGTATAGGTCCAAGTACAGCCGTAGTTGTCTTGGGCCTTGTGCATATGTGGATTAGGGTTTCTTTTCCTTTTTCTCAAAATAAAAACCTTCCTCATTTTATTCATCGATTTTCAAAATAAATATTTTGTGTTGCGATTCTCAATCTCACGCGACGAGCTCTAATCACAACGGTAGCTTTTTCTCACGTGTTCGTTGTTTAGGGACTCGTATAGGTTCAAATACTGTGCGTAGTTGTCTTGGGCCTTGTGCATATGTGGATTAGGGTTGCTTTTCCTTTTTACCAAAATAGAAACATTGCTCATTTTATTCTTCGATTTTAAAAATAAAGGTCTTGTTTTGCGATTCTTAATCTCACGCGACGAGCGCTAAACACGAACTGGTAGCTTTTTCTGCTGTTCGTTATTTAGAGATTCGTATAAGTCCAAGTGCAGCCGTAGTTGTCTTGGGCCTTGTGCATATGTGGATTAGGGTGGGTTTTCCTTTTTACCAAAATAAAAACGTTGATCATTTTATTCTTCGATTTTCAAAATAAAGGTCTTGTTTTGCGATTCTTAATCTCACGCGACGAGCTCTAAACACGAACTGGTAGCTTTTTCTGCTGTTCGTTATTTACAGATTCGTATAAGTCCAAGTGCAGCCGAAGTTGTCTTGGGCCATGTGCATATGTGGATTAGGGTTGCTTTTCCTTTTTATATAAATAAAAAGCTTGCTCATTTTATTCATCGATTTTAAAAATAAAGATCTTGTGTTGCGATTCTTAATCTCACGCGACGACCTCTAAGCACGGACTGGTAGCTTTTTCTGCTGTTCGTTGTTTAGAGATTTGTATAGGTCCAAGTTTAGCCGAAGTTGTCTTGGGCCTTGTGCATATGTGGATTAGAGTTGCTTTTCCTTTTTGCCAAAATAAAAACCTTGCTCATTTTATTCATCGATTTTCTAAATAAAGGTCTTGTTTTGCGATTCTTAATCTCATCACGAGCTCTAAACACGAACTTGTAGCTTTTTTTCTCGCGGTTCGTTGTTTAGAGATTCGTATAAGTCAAGTGCAGATTGTGTTGGGCCTTGTGCATATGTGGATTAGGGTTGCTTTTCCATTTTACCAAAATAAAAACCTTGCTCATTTTATTCTTCGATTTTCAAAATAGAGGTCTTGTTTTGCGATTCTTAATCTCACGCGACGAGCTCTAAACACGAACTTGTAGCTTTTTCTGCGGTTCGTTGTTTAGAGATTCGTATAAGTCCAAGTGCAGCCGAAGTTGTGTTGGGCCTTGTGCATATGTGGATTAGGGTTGCTTTTCCATTTTACCAAAATAAAAACCTTGCTCATTTTATTCTTCGATTTTCAAAATAGAGGTCTTCTTTTGCGATTCTTAATCTCACGCGACGAGCTCTAAACACTCAACCGTAGCTTTTACATTGTTCGTTGTTTAGAGATTCATATAGGTACAAGTCTGACGTGGTGTCTTGGGCCTTGTGCATATGTGGATTAGGGTTGCTTTTTCCTTTTCCCAAAATAAAACCCTTCAAGATTTTATTCATCGATTTTTCAAAATAAAGGTCTTGTTTTGCGATTCTTAATCTCACGCGACGAGCTCTAAACACGAACTTGTAGCTTTTCATGGCTCGTTGTTTAGAGATTCGTATAAGTCCATGCAGCCGAAGTAGTGTTGGGCCTTGTGCATATGTGGATTTAGGGTTGCTTTTCCTTTTATCAAAATAAAAACCTTGCTCATTTTATTCATCATCGATTTTGAAAATAAAGATCTTGTGTTGCGATTCTTAATCTCATCGCGACGAGCCTTAATATGACTGTAGCTTTTTCTTCAAGTTCGTTTGTTTAGAGATGCATTAGGTCCAAATACAATCGTAGTTGTCTTGGGCCTTGTGCATATCTGGATTAGGGTTTCTTTTCCTTTTTCTCAAAATAAAAACCTTCCTTATTTTATTCATCGATTTTCAAAATAAATATTTCATGTGTTGCGATTCTCAATCTCAACGCGATTTGTTCTAATCACGAACTGGTAGCTTTTTCTCTTTGTTCGTTGTTTGAAAACTCATATAGGTTCAAGTACAGCCGTAGGATTCTTGGGCCTTGTGCATATGTGGATTAGGGTTGCTTTTTCCTTTTTACCAAAATAAAACATTGCTCATTTTATTCTTCGATTTTAAAAATAAAGGTCTTGTTTTGCGATTCTTAATCTCACGCGATTTAGCGCTAAAACACGAACGGGTGCTTTTACGCCGTTCGTTGTTTAGAGATTCGTATAGGAATCAAGTACGCCGTAGTTTTCTTGGGCCTTGTGCATATGTGGATTAGGGTTGCTTTTCCTTTTTGCCAAAATAAAAACCTTGCTATTTTATTCTTCGATTTTCAAAATAGGGTCTTGTTTTCGATTCTTAATATCACGCGGCAGAGCTCAAAACACGAACTGGTAGCTTTTCTCTTTGTTCGTTGTTTAGAGATTCATATAGGTACAAGTACAGCCGTAGTTGTCTTGGGCCTTGTGCATATGTGGATTAGGGTTGCTTTTCCTTTTTACCAAAATAGAAACATTGCTCATTTTATTCTTCGATTTTAAAAATAAAGGTCTTGTTTTGCGATTCTTAATCTCACGCGACGAGCGTTAAACACGAACCGGTAGCTTTTTCTCATTCGTTATTTAGAGATTCGTATAAGTCCAAGTGCGGCCGTAGTTGTCTTGGGCCTTGTGCATATGTGGATTAAAGGGTTTTTCCTTCTTACCAAAATAAAAACCTTGATCATTTTATTCTTCGATTTTCAAAATAAAAGGTCTTGTTTTGCGATTCTTAATCTCACGACGAGCTCTAAACACGAACCGGTAGCTTTTTCTCATTGCTTTATTTTCAGATTAAGTATAAGTCCAAGTGCAGCAGAAATTGTCTTGGGCCATGTGCATATGCATGGATTAGGGTTGCTTTTCCTTTTATCAAAATAAAAACCTTGCTCATTTTATTCATCGATTTAAAAATAAAGATCCCTGTGTTAGATTCTTAATCTTCACGTGTGAGCTCTGAAGCACCAACTAGTAGCTTTTTTCTCGTTGTTAGTTGTTTGAGATTCGTATAAGTCCAAGTGGAGCCGAAGTTGTGTTGGGCCTTGTGCATATGTGGATTAGGGTTGCTTTTCCTTTTATCAAAATAAAAACCTTGCTCATTTTATTCATCGATTTCAAAATAAAGATCTTGCGTTGCGATTCTAATCTGCGCGGCCAAAAGAAATCTAAACACTGTGGTAGCTTTTACATTGCTCGTTGTTTAGAAAGACTGTGGAATCCAAGTGCAACCGTAGTTGTCTTGGGCCTTGTGCATATGTGGATTAGGGTTGCTTTTCCTTTTATCAAAATAAAAACCTTGCTCATTTTATTCATCGATTTTCAAAATAAAGATCTTGTGTTGCGATTCTTAATCTCACGCATTTAGCTCCCTAAAACACGAACTGTAGCTTTTTCGCTCGTTCGTTGTTTAGAGGATTTCGTATAAGTCAGAATCACAGTAGTAGTTGTCTTGGGCCTTGTGCATATGTGGATTAGGGTTGCTTTTCCATTTTACCAAAATAAAAACCTTTGCTCATTTTATTCTTCGATTTCAAAATAGAGGTCTTGTTTTTGCGATTCTTAATATCACGCGACGAGCTCTAAACACTAACCGTGCTTTTTCCTGTTGTTTCGTTGTTTAGAGATTCATATAGAGTACAAATACGGCCGTAGTTGTCTTGGGCCTTGTGCATATGTGGATTAGGGTTGCTTTTCCTTTTTCCCAAAATAAAAACCTTGCTTATTTTATTCATCGATTTTCAAAATAAAGGTCTTGTTTTGCGATTCTTAATCTCACGCGATTTAGCTCTAAACACGAACCTGTAGCTTTTTCTCGCCGTTTGTTTAGATATTCGTATAAGTCCAAGTGCAGTAGAAGTTGTGTTGGGCCTTGTGCATATGTGGATTAGGGTTGCTTTTCCTTTTATCAAAAAAAACCTTGCTCATTTTATTCATCGATTTTCAAAATAAAGATCTTGTGTTGCATTCTTAATCTCATGCCAATTTGAGCTCTAAACACGGAACTGGTAGCTTTTTCTCATTGCTCGTTGTTTAGATTCTGTATAAGTCCAAGTGCAGCCGTAGTTGTCTTGGGCCTTGTGCATATGTTGGATTGGAGTTGTTTTCCTTTTTATCAAAATAAAAACCTTGCTCATTTTATTCATCGATTTTAAAAATAAAGATCTTGTGTTGCGATTCTTAATCTCACGCGACGAGCTCTAAGCACGAACTGGTAGCTTTTTCTGCTGTTCGTTGTTTAGAGATTCGTATAAGTCAAACTGCAAGTAGTAGTTGTCTTGGAGCCTTGTGCTTGTGTGGATTAGGGTTGCTTTTCCTTTATCAAAATAAAAACCTTGGTCATTTTATTCATCGATTTTAAAAATAAAGATCTGTTTGCGATTCTTAATCTCACGCGACGAGCTCTAAGCACGAACGGTAGCTTTTTCTGTAACGTTCGTTGTTTGGAGATTCGTATAGGTCCAAGTACAAACATGTTGTCTGTGGGCCTTGTGCATATGTGGATTAGGGTTGCTTTTCCATTTGCAAAATAAAAAACCTTGCTCATTTTATTCTTTTCGATTTTCAAAATAGAGGTCTTGTTTTAGATTCTTAATATCACGCGATTTGAGCTCTAAACACGAACCGTAGCTTTTTTCATTGTTCGTTGTTTAGAGATTCATATAGGTACAAGTACAGCGTAGTTGTCTTGGGCCTTGTGCATATGTGGATTAGGGTTGCTTTTCCTTTTTCCCAAAGCCAAAAACCTTGCTTATTTTATTCTATCGATTTTCAAAAATAAAAGGTCTTGTTTTGCGATTCTTAATCTCACGCGATTTGAGCTCTAAACACGAATCGGTAGCTTTTTTCGCCGTCGTTGTTTAGAGATTCGTATAAGTCCAAGTACGCCCGTGAAGTTGTGTTGGGCCTTGTGCATATGTGGATTAGGGTTGCTTTTCCTTTTTATCCAAAATAAAACCTTCCTCATTTTATTCATTGATTTTCAAAAATAAAGATCTTGTGTTACGATTCTTAATCTCAGGCGTCGAGCTCTAAACACGAACTCGGTAGCTTTTTTCAGTTTGTTAGTTGTTTAGAGATTCGTATAAGTCCAAGTGCGGCCGTAGTTGTCTTGGGCCTTGTGCATATATGGATTAGGGTTGCTTTTCTTTTTATCAAAATAAAAACCTTGCTCATTTTATTCATCGATTTTAAAAATAAAGATCTTGTGTTGCGATTCTTAATCTCACGCGACGAGCTCTAAGCACGAACCTGGTAGCTTTTTCATTGCTCGTTGTTTGAGATTCGTATAAGTCCAACCGCAGCCGTAGTTGTCTTGGGCCTTGTGCTTGTGTGGGATTAGGGTTGCTTTTCCTTTTATCAAAATAAAAACCTTGGTCATTTTATTCATCGATTTTAAAAAAAGATCTTTGTGTTGCGATTCTTAATCTCTTGTGATTTGAGCTCTAAGCACGAACCGGTAGCTTTTTCTCGTCGTTCGTTGTTTGAGATTCGTATAGTCCAAATACAGCCGTAGTTGTCTTGGGCCTTGTAAATATGTGGATTAGGGTTGCTTTTCCTTTACCAAAATAAAAACCTTGCTCCTTTTATTCTTCGATTTTCAAATAAAAGATCTTGTGTTGCGATTCTTAATCTCACGCTCGAGCTTTAAACACGAACCGGTAGCTTTTCTGTTGTTCGTTGTTTAGAAGATTCGTATAGGTCCAAGTACGCCGTAGTTGTCTTGGGCCTTGTGCATATGTGGATTAGGTTGCTTTTCCTTTTTCCCAAAATAAAACCTTGCTCATTTTATTCATCGATTTTGAAATAAAAGGTCTTGTTTTTGCAATTCTTAATCTCACGTTGATTTAGCTCTAAACACGAACCGGTAGCTTTTTCTCGCTGTTCGTTGTTTGTAGATTCATATAGGTACAAGTACAGCCGAAGTAGTTGTCTTGGGCCTTGTGCATATGTGGATTAGGTTGCTTTTCCTTTTTCCCAAAATAAAAACCTTGCTTATTTTATTCATCGATTTTCAAAATAAAGGTCTTGTTTTGCGATTCTTAATCTCACGACGATCTCTAAACACGAACCGGTAGCTTTTTCATTTGTTCGTTGTTTGTAGATTCGGGATGTAAGCTCAAGTCTTATTTTTGAAGTTGTGTTGGGCCTTGTGCATATGTGGATTAGGGTTGCTTTTCCTTTTTATCAAAAAAACCTTCCTCATTTTACATATTCATCGATTTTCAAAATAAAGATCTTAGGTTGCGATTCTTAATCTCAATCCTGAGCTCTAAACACTAACCTGTAGCTTTTTCTCATGGTCGTTGTTTAGAGATTCGTATAAGTCCAAGTGCAGCCGTAGTTGTCTTGGGCCTTGTGCATATGTGGATTAGGGTTGCTTTTCCTTTTATCAAAATAAAAACCTTGCTCATTTTATTCATCGATTTTAAAATAAAGATCTTGTGTTAAGTTACTAATCTCACAGCGACGAGCTAAACCTGAACCGAGTGTCTTTTATGTGTTCGTTGTTTAGAGATTCGTATAAGTCCAACCTGCAGCCGTAGTTGTCTTGGGCCTTGTGCTTGTGTGGATTAGGGTTGCTTTTTCCTTTTTATCAAAATAAAAACCTTGGTCATTTTATTCATCGATTTTAAAAATAAAGATCTTGTGTTGCGATTCTTAATCTCACGCGACCGAGCTCTAAATAACCGTAGCTTTTATTGCATTGTTGTTTAGAGATTCAGATAGGTCAAGTGCAGCCGTAGTTGTCTTGGGCCTTGTCCATATGTGGATTAGGTTGCTTTTCCTTTTAACAAAATAAAAACCTTGCTCCTTTTATTCTTCGATTTTCAAAATAAAGGTCTTGTTTTATGATTCTTAATCTCACGCGATTTAGCTTTAAACACGAATCGGTAGCTTTTTCCGCCGTTCGTTGTTTAGAGATTCGTATAGGTCCAAGTACAGCCGTAGTTGTCTTGGGCCTTGTGCATATGTGGATTAGAGTTGCTTTTCTTTTTGCTAGAATAAAAACCATGCTCATTTTATTCATCGATTTTTCAAAATAAAGGTCTTGTTTTGGAATTCATCTCGCGATCAGGCTCTAAACACGAACTTGTAGTTTTTGCACGTTGTTTAGAGATTCGTATAGGTCCAAGTACAAACCGTAGTTGTCTTGGGCCTTGTGCATATATGGATTAGGGTTGCTTTTCCTTTTTACCAAATAAAAACCTTGCTCCTTTTATTCTTCGATTTTCAAAATAAAGGTCTTGTTTTGCGATTCTTAATCTCCACGCGATTTAGCTTTAAACACGGGCTGGTAGCATTTTCATTGTTCGATGTTTAGAGATTCATATAGGTACAAGTACAGCCGTAGTTGTCTTGGGCCTTGTGCATATGTGGATTAGGGTTGCTTTTCCTTTTTCCCAAAATAAAAACCTTGATCATTTTATTCATCGATTTTCGAAATAAAGGTCTTGTTTGGCAATTCTTAATCTCACGCGATTTAGCTCTAAACACGAACTTGTAGCTTTTTCATGGTTCGTTGTTTAGATATTCGTATAAGTCCAAGTGCCTTGAGAAGTTGTGTTGGGCCTTGTGCATATGTGGATTAGGGTTGCTTTTCCTTTTTATCAAAATAAAAACCTTGCTCATTTTATTCATCGATTTTCAAAATAAAGATCTTGCGTTGCGATTCTTAATCTAACGCGACGAAATCTAAACACGAACTGGTAGCTTTTTCTGCTGTTCGTTGTTTAGAGATTCGTGTAGGTCCAAGTGCAGCCGTAGTTGTCTTGGGCCTTGTGCATATGTGGATTAGGGTTGCTTTTCCTTTTTATCAAAATAAAAACCTTGCTCATTTTATTCATCGATTTTCAAAATAAAGATCTTGTGTTGCGATTCTTAATCTCACGCGACGAGCTCTAAACACGGGCGGTAGCTTTTAAACATTGTTTGTTTTTAAAGATTCATATAGGTACAAGTACAGCCGTAGTTGTCTTGGGCCTTGTGCATATGTGGATTAGGGTTGCTTTTCCTTTTTCCCAAAATAAAAACCTTGCTTATTTTATTCATGTCGATTTTCAAAATAAAGGTCTTTTTTTTGCGATTCTTAATCTCACGCGACGAGCTCTAAACACGGAAGCGGTAGCTTTTTTTCGCTGTTCGTTGTTTAGAGATCGATAAGTCCAAGTGCGCGAAGTTGTGTTGGGCCTTGTGCATATGTGGATTGGGGTTGCTTTTCCTTTTTATCAAAATAAAAACCTTCCTCATTTATTCATCGATTTTCAAAATAAAGATCTTGTGTTGCGATTCTTAATCTCGGCGTGAGAACTCTAAACACAGTGGTAGCTTTTATTTTGTTCGTTATTTAGAGGTCGTATAAGTCCAAGTGCGGCCGTAGTTGTCTTGGGCCTTGTGCATATGTGGATTAGGGTTGCTTTTCCTTTTTATCAAAATAAAAACCTTGTTGATTTTATTCATCGATTTTAAAAATAAAGATCTTGTGTTGCGATTCTTAATCTCCTGTGACGAGCTCTAGCCTGACTGGTAGCTTTTTTACGCTTTCGTTGTTTAGAGATTCGTATAAGTCCAAGCGCAGCCGTAGTTGTCTTGGGCCTGTGCTTGTGTGATTAGGGTTGCTTTTTCCTTTTATCAAAATAAAAACCTTGGTCATTTTATTCATCGATTTTAAAAATAAAGATCTTGTGTTGCGATTCTTAATCTCATGTGACGAGCTCTAGCACGAACTGTTGGCTTTTCTCTTTGTTCGTTTTTAGAAGTCGTATAGGTCCAAAGTCGACAACCGTGAATTTGTCTTGGGCCTTGTGCATATGTGGATTAGCGTTGCTTTTTCCTTTTTTACCAAAATAAAAACCTTACTCTTTTATTCTTCGATTTTCAAAATAAAGGTCTTGTTTTGCGATTCTTAATCTCCACGCGACGAGCTTTAAACACGGCCCGGTAGCTTTTTCTGGTTAGTTGTTTAGAAGATCGTATAGGTCCAAGCGACCGTAGTTGTCTTGGGCCTTGTGCATATGTGGATTAGAGTTGCTTTTCCTTTTGCGAATAAAAACCATGCACATTTTATTCATCGATTTTCAAAATAAGGTCTTGTTTTGAGTTTCTTAATCTCATAGCGACGAGCTCTAAACACAAACTTGTAGTTTTTACGGTTCGTTGTTTAGAGATTCGTATAGGTCCAAAATCGGCCGTAGTTGTCTTGGGCCTTGTGCATATATGGATTAGGGTTGCTTTTCCTTTTTACCAAAATAAAAACCTTGCTCCTTTTATTCTTGATTTTCAAAATAAAGGTCTTGTTTTGCGATTCTTAATCTCTCACGACGAGCTTTAAACACGAACTGGTAGCTTTTAAACTGTTCGATGTTTAGAGATTCATATAGGTACAAAATACGGCAGTAGTTGTCTTGGGCCTTGTGCATATGTGGATTAGGGTTGCTTTTTCCTTTTCCCAAAATAAAAACCTTGATCATTTTATTCATCGATTTTAGAAATAAAGGTCTTGTTTTGCAATTCTTAATCTCACGCGACGAGCTCTAAACACGAACTTGTAGCTTTTCTGCGGTTCGTTGTTTAGATATTCGTATAAGTCCAAGTGCGAGAAGTTGTGTTGGGCCTTGTGCATATGTGGATTAGGTTGCTTTTCCTTTTTATCAAAATAAAAACCTTGCTCATTTTATTCATCGATTTTCAAAATAAAGATCTTGCGTTGCGATTCTTAATCTAACGCGACGAAATCTAAACACGAACTGGTAGCTTTTACTTGTTCGTTGTTTAAGACCGTGTAGGTCCAGAATGCAGCCGTAGTTGTCTTGGGCCTTGTGCATATGTGGATTAGGGTTGCTTTTCCTTTTTATCAAAATAAAAACCTTGCTCATTTTATTCATCGATTTTCAAAATAAAGATCTTGTGTTGCGATTTTTAATCTCAACGCGGCAGGCTCTAAACCTGAAGCTGGTAGCTTTTATAGCTGTTCGTTGTTTAGAAGATTCGTATAAGTCCAAGTCAGTAGTAGTTGTCTTGGGCCCTTTGCATATTTGGATTAGGGTTGCTTTTCCATTTACCAAAATAAAAACCTTGCTCATTTTATTCTTCGATTTTCAAAATAGAGTCTTGTTTTGCGATTCTTAATATCTTGTGACGAGCTCTAAACACGAGGCATTAGCTTTTTCTGGCATTCGTTGTTTAGAGATTCATATAGGTACAAGTACGGCCCCGTAGTTGTCTAGGGCCCTTGTGCATATGTGGATTAGGGTTGCTTTCCTTTTTTCCAAATAAAAACCTTGCTTATTTTATTCATCGATTTTTCAAAATAAAGTCTTGTTTTTGCAATTCTTAATCTCACGCGAGCTCTAAACACGAACTTGTAGCTTTTGCGCGGTTCGTTGTTTAGATATTCGTAAAGTCAAGTGCAGCCGTAGTTGTCTTGGGCCTTGTGCATATGTGGATTAGGGTTGCTTTTTCCATTTTACCAAAATAAAAACCTTGCTCATTTTATTCTTCGATTTTCAAAATAGAGGTCTTGTTTTGCGATTCTTAATATCACGCGACGAGCTCTAAACACGAAGCTGGTAGCTTTTACTGCTGAATTCGTTGTTTAGAATTCATATAGGTACAAGTGCAGCCGTAGTTGTCTTGGGCCTTGTGCATATAGTTAGGGTTGCTTTTCCTTTATCCCAAAATAAAAACCTTATTTTATTCATCGATTTTTTCAAAATGTAAAGGTCTTGTTTTGCGTTTCTTAATCTCTGCATTAAACTCTAAACCTGAAGCTGGTAGCTTTTTCTTGTTCGTTGTTTAGAGATTCGTATAAGTCCAAGTGCTGCCGAAGTTGTGTTGGGCCTTGTGCATATGTGGATTAGGGTTGCTTTTCCTTTTTATCAAAATAAAAACCTTGCTCATTTTATTCATCGATTTTCAAAATAAAGATCTTGTGTTTGCAATTCTTAATCTCAGCGACGAGCTCTAAGCACGCAGCCTGGTAGCTTTATAGTTGTTCGTTGTTTAGAAGAATCAGTATAAGTCCAAATGCAGCACGTAGTTGTCTTGGGCCTTGTGCATATGTGGATTAGGGTTGCTTTTCCTTTTATCAAAATAAAAACCTTGCTCATTTTATTCATCGATTTTCAAAATAAAGATCTTGTGTTGCGATTCTTAATCTCAGCGATCGAGCTCTAAGCACGAACTAAGTAGCTTTTCTAGCTTGTTCGTTGTTTAGAGATTCAGTATAAGTCCAGAGTGCGACTGAAGTTGTGTTGGAGCCTTGTGCATATGTGGATTAGGGTTGCTTTTCCTTTTTATCAAAATAAAAACCTTGCTCATTTTATTCATCGATTTTCAAAAATAAAGATCTTGTGTTGCGATTCTTAATCTACACTGGCTATGAAATCATAAACACGAACTGGTAGCTTCTTGCTGTTCGTTGTTTAGAGATTCGATGTAGGTCCAAGTGCGTCGTAGTTGTCTTGGGCCTTGTGCATATGTGGATTAGGGTTGCTTTTCCTTTTTATCAAAATAAAAACCTATGCTGATTTTATTCATCGATTTTAAAAATAAAGATCTTGTGTTGCGATTCTTAATCTCACGCGACTGAGCTCTAAGCACGAGCTCGGTAGCTTTTTCTGCTGTTCCGTTGTTTAGAATTCGTATAAGTCCAAGTCCAGACGATAGTTGTCTTGGGCCTTGTGCTTGTGTGGATTAGGGTTGCTTTTTCCTTTTTATCAAAATAAAAACCTTGGTCATTTTATTCATCGATTTTAAAAATAAAGATCTTGTGTTGCGATTCTTAATCTCACGTACGAGCTCTAAGCACGGGCGGTAGCTTTTACCGCTTGTTCGTTGTTTAGAGATTCGTTATAGAGTCCAAGTACGACCGTAGTTGTCTTGGGCCTTGTGCATATGTGGATTAAGGTTGCTTTTCAGCATTTTACCAAAAGAAAACCTTGCTCCTTTTATTCTTCGATTTTCAAAATAAAGGTCTTGTTTTGCGATTCTTTAATCTCACGCGGACGAGCTTTAAACACTGTAGCTGGTAGCTTTTATACATTCGTTGTTTAGAGATTCGTATAGGTTCAAGATACAGCAGTAGTTGTCTTGGGCCTTGTGCATATGTGGATTAGAGTTGCTTTTCCTTTTTGCGGGAATAAAAACCATGCTCATTTTATTCATCGATTTTCAAAATAAAGGTCTTGTTTTGAGTTTCTTAATCTCACGCGACGAGCTCTACAACACGAACATGTAGTTTTTTTTACGTGATTCGTTGTTTAGAGATTCAAGTATAGGTCCAAGTACTAGCCGTAGTTTTCTTGGGCCTTGTGCATATGTGGATTAGGGTTGCTTTTCCTTTTTGCCAAAATAAAAACCTTGCTCCTTTTATTCTTCGATTTTCAAAATAAAGGTCTTGTTTTCTGATTCTTAATCTCCATGCGACGAGCTTTAAACACGAACGAGTAGCTTTTTCTGCTGTTCGATGTTTAGGAGATTCATATAGGTACTAAGTACAGCCGTAGTTGTCTTGGGCCTTGTGCATATGTGGATTAGGGTTGCTTTTCCTTTTTCCCAAAATAAAAACCTTGCTCATTTTATTCATCGATTTTCGAAATAAAGGTCTTGTTTTTCAAATCTTAATCTCACGCGACGAGCTCTAAACACGAACTTGTAGCTTTTACTGCGGTTCGTTGTTTAGAGATTCGTATAAGTCCAAGTGCGGCCTGAAGTTGTGTTGGGCCTTGTGCATATGTGGATTAGGGTTGCTTTTCCTTTTATCAAAATAAAAACCTTGCTCATTTTTTTCATCGATTTTCAAAATAAAGATCTTGTGTTGCGATTCTTAATCTCACGCGACGACCTCTAGCACTGGACTGGTAGCTTCTACGCTGTTCGTTGTTTAGAAGATTTGTATAGGTCCAAGTTTAGCCAAAGTTGTCTTGGGCCTTGTGCATATATGGATTAGAGTTGCTTTTCCTTTTTGCCAAAATAAAAACCTTGCTCATTTTATTCATCGATTTTCTATATAAAGGTCTTGTTTTGCGATTCTTAATCTCACGCGACGAGCTCTAAACACGAACTTGTAGCTTTTGCGGTTCGTTGTTTAGGAGATTCGGTATAAGTCAGAAGTGCGGCGAAGTTGTGTTGGGCCTTGTGCATATGTGGATTAGGGTTGCTTTTCCATTTTACCAAAATAAAAACCTTACTCATTTTATTCTTCGATTTTCAAAATAGAGGTCTTGTTTTGCGATTCTTAATCTCACGCGACGAGCTCTAAACACGAACTGGTAGCTTTTTCTATTGTTTGTTGTTTAGAGATTCATATAGGTACAAGTACAGCCGTGGTTGTCTTGGGCCTTGTGCATATGTGGATTAGGGTTGCTTTTCCTTTTTCCCAAAATAAAAACCTTGCGCATTTTATTCATCGATTTTCAAAATAAAGGTCTTGTTTTGCGATTCTTAATCTCACGCGACGAGCTCTAAACACGAACTTGTAGCTTTTCTACGGTTAGCGTTGTTTGTAGATTCAGTATAAGTCCAAATCTGTGCCGAAGTAGTGTTGGGCCTTGTGCATATGTGGATTAGGTTGCTTTTCCTTTTTATCAAGATAAAACCTTGCTCATTTTATTCATCGATTTTCAAAATAAAGATCTTGTGTTGCGATTCTTAATCTCACGCGAGCGACACTCTAAGCACGGGCTGGTAGCTTTTTTCTGCGTTGTCGTGGTGATGTTAGGAGATTTGTATAGGTCCAAGTTTGCCGAAGTTGTCTTGGGCCTTGT